>CAUYON010007668.1:0-34573 GCA_963573935.1 Arctocebus calabarensis | reverse complement strand
GCCTTAAAGAAAGATGGAGACTTTACCTCTTTCATGTTTACATGGATGGAGCTGGAACATATTCTTCTTAGCAAAGTATCTCAAGAATGGAAGAAAAAGTATCCAATGTATTCAGCCCTACTATGAAGCTAATTTATAGCTGTTGTATGAAGGGTATAACCCAACTATAGCACAAGAATATGGGGAAAAGGGCAAGGGTAGAGAGGGGGGCGGGGAGGTTGGGGCGGAGAGAGGGTAATTGGTGGGGCCACACCTACGGTGCATCTTAGAAGGATGCAGGCGAACCTTGCTAAACGCAGAATACAAATGTCTTCATATAATAATGGAGAAATTGCCAGGAAGGCTATGTTAATCAGTTTGATGAAAATAGTTCAGATTGTATATGAAACCAGCACATTGTACCCCTTGATTGCACTATTGTACACAGATATGATTTAATGATAAAGATAATAAAATTTAAAAAAAAAGAACACTTAACAAAATAGTTATAGATGGGACATGTCTTAAACTGATAGAAGCCACTGACAACATATCTATAGACAACATCATATTTAATGAATAAAAACTGGGAGCTTTCCTGAAGAGAACTGGAACCAGCAGGGATGCTCGGTATTGCCATTGATATTAAACTTAGTGCTAGATGTCCTAGATAATGTAAGAAAAGGGTATCAAGAGGCATCCACTATGGGGATAGAGGAGGGTCAAACACTCACTCTTTGCTGATAATATGATCTTATACTCAGAAAACCCCAAGGACTTAACCACAAGACTCCTTGAAGTGATCAAGAATTACAACAGCACCTCAGGATATAAAATTGATATACACAAATCAGTAGCCTTCATATACACCAACACCAGGCAAGTTGAAAATCTAATCAAAGATATAATACCCTACATAATAGCATAAAAGAAGATGAAATACTTTGGAGTACATTTAACAAAGGATGTGAAGGATCACGACAGGGAGAACTATGAAATACTGAGAAAAGAAACAGAAGATGTTAACAGATGGAAGAACATACCATGCTCAAGGCTTGGAATAATCAACATTGTTATAATGTCTATAAAATGTATATCCCAAAACAGCATACAGGTTTAGTGTCATACTTTGAAGATCTTGACAATACTTGAATATTTTGTATGGAACCAGGAGGGGAAAAAAAGAAAAAAAAAACAAATAATAAATGCAATTCTACAGTTCCTGGAGGAAATGTCTTTCCAGACTTCAGGTTATAAGTCTACAGTGATCAAAAATAAGAGCATGGCATTGGGGAAAAAAAAAAGAGAGAGAGAGAGACAGACATAGCTCTATGGAACACAACAGAGAATCTAGAGAAGATGAAATTAGCCTCATATTGTCATCTGATCTTTGGCAAAGAAAAAAAAAAACGGAAGCACTGGGGAAAAGAATCCTTATTCAATAAATGATGCTGGGAGAACTGGTTAGCTACATGTAGAAGACTAAAACTGGACCTGCATCTCTCACCACTTATAAAAGTAACACATGATGGATAAAATATTTAAATCTAACACAGGAAAACATAGTAACCCTAAATGAAGTGTGGGAGAAACTCTTAGTCTTATCATCTTAGGGAAAGAATTTCTGAAGAAGACCCCACTGCAGTAACACCAAAATAAATAAAGGAAACTGATGAAGTTAAAAGTTTCTGCGTAGATAAGGATTCAATCAACAAAGCAAAGAGACAATTTTCACCATAGGAAAAGATATTTGCATGCTTAAAATCTGAGCTAATAACCAGAATCTACAAAAAAAAAAACCCTAACAAATCAACAAGAAAAGAGAGCGCAAACAACCCCATTAAAATATGGGTAAGGGACACTAATGGAAAGTTTTCTTTTTTTTTATTGTCTTTATTATTAAATCATAGCTATGTACAATAGTGCAATCAAGGGGTATAATGTGCTGGTTTCATATACAATCTGAACTATTTTCATCAAACTGATTAACATAGCATTCCTGGCAGTTTCTCAGTTATTATATGAAGACATTTGTATTCTGCATTCAGTAAGGTTTGCCTGTACCCTTCTAAGATGCACTGTAGGTGTAACCCCACCAAATACCCTCCCTCCTACCCAAACTTCCCCCTCCCATCCCTATCCTTGCCCCTTTCCCCATATTCTTGTGCTATAGTTGGGTTATACCCTTCATATGAAAGCTATAAATTAGCTTCATAGTAGGGCTGAATACATTGTATACTTTTTCTTCCATTCTTTGCTACTTTGCTTAGATACTTTGCTAAGAAGAATATGTTCCAGCTCCATCCATGTAAACATGAAAGAGGTAAAGTCTCCATCTTATGGCAAGTTTTCTTATGAGGACAAATAGCCAACAACCACATGGAAAAATGGTCATCATCACTAATCATCTGAGAAATGGGAATCAAAATCACTTTGAGATATCACCTAACCCCTAACCCCACAAAGTCATAAAGCACCAGGTGCTGGTGTGGGTGTGGAAAGAAAGGAACACTCCTGCACTGTTAGTGGGACTGCAGACTATACAGCCTCTATAGAGAGAAAGAGGTATGCGGATTTCTCAAAGAACTAAGAGTAGAACTACCATTTAATTCTGCAGTCCCATTACTAGGAGTCTACCTGAAAGAAAAAAAAGACATTTTTCCATAAGGACATTTGCACATTTGCATTTGAACTTCACAATTGCAAAGATGTGGAAATAACCCACGTGTCCATGAATGCACACATAGATTAATAAATTGTGGTACACGTATACCATGGGACACTCTTCAGCCATAAAATGATGAGGGTTTTGTATCTTCTGTAACAACCCAGAAGGAATTGGAAAACATTCTCATAAATGAAGTATCACAAGAATTGAAAAACAAGCATCACATGTTCTCAGTGCCAAACTGAAACTAATAGATTAACAGCTACATGCTCACCAGAGAGAAAAATTCAATTAAATTCAAGTATGAGCAAGCGGGAGAAAGGTGTGATAAGTTTGCACCCCCAGACAGGTGTATGCCACAGGCACACCGCACATTTCCTGGATGAGGAACACAACTACAACTCTGATTTTAACCTTACAAAAGCAAACTATAATGCCTAATCATATTATGCTCATAATTTGAAATTTTCAAAAGACACATATTGTAGAACCAGAAAGTTGTTAACAGAGTGCATGGGCCAGCTGTGTTCTGTTATCACCTAGGACAGTTTAGCCCTCTGATCTGCCACATTTTTATCTGATCAATGTAAATAAAACTATGATAACTTTCTGTGATTGTAAATACTAAGTATAATAACATATGTCTATGTTTATGATCTAGTACATAATAGTTGTTAAATAAAAGTAGGATAGTTAACTGAAAATTTTTTTAATGAGTGGAAGAGAGAATGTCATGTGATCAAAGCCAGTGATACACAGCCTGTGGGTTGCAGGGAGGGGTTTACAGTTCATTCTAAGAGCAATGGGAAGCCTTAAAAGGCTGCAGGTGTTAATGTATAGAGTAATTCGTACTCCTTGCTAGGTGAATCCCTGCTCGGCCCAAACGTGGTGCTACAGAGCAAATTGTGTCCCCTCCAAATTCACATGTCAATGTGCCAATCCATACTGTGTCAGCACGTGACTGTATTTGAAGACGGGGTCTTTAGAGAAGTAACTTTAGGTCACGCAGGTGAGCCTTCATAAATACGACTGAGGTCCTTAGAGTAAAAGGAAGTCAGGACACAGACAAGTGCAGAGGGAAGACCATGGGAAGAAACAGGGAGAAGATACTCATTGACAAGCCACATAGAGAAGCCTCAGAAAAAACCAGACATGCCGAGCATTGATCTCAGACATCCATCCTCCAGAATTGGGAGAAAACCAGTATCTGCTTCAGCCACTTAGTCCACAGCATTTTGTTAAGGCAGCCCTGGCCAGCTGATACACTGAGTCACCAGTACAGCATCCTTTAATGCTCAACCCTATAAAATCAGTGCCAAATAGCCACTGAATCAGTGTTTACTGCTTCTTGAAAAATAAAAAGTATGTGATACCAACATAAATCACCTATCTGGACTTCAGATGTATAGGGAAAAGTTAGGTGACTATAGCTCTTCTAACATTAAAGTGATACAAATTTATCACAGGGGCCATTGGAATCATACTTCCAAAAATACAACTCTGTATTTATATCATATCTTTCTTCCAAGGAATTCAAAACACTTCAAAGACATTTTCATATCAATTCTCATAGCACCCTGTGAAGGCAGGTAGGTGGGAAATATTATCATTCCTATTTGACATTTCTATACACCTACTCACTTGATTATAAGATCATTTTAACTGAATATATAATTTTTTTAGGGAAAGGAATACATGCCCAGGAGAAAGAAAAATGATGTTCGCAAGAAAAACACTATAATTTTGGATGCTAATCACTGTTAAGTGCTGACTGATCTGAACATTTGATAATAACCAAAATGACCCTTATGATTTTAATTGAGGTATTTTTCCTTCTTTTTTATATCCTTTTGAAAAAAATGTAGAAATAGTAAAAAAATGGCGGCTAACTTTTTAAATGGCACCAGCCTGAGAATTATTGATTCCTTTTAACCTTATGCTGAAAGTAACAGTATTTTTTTGCTCATTTAAGGAGAGTATTGAAATAGTCCAAAAAGCAGAAAATATCAATTATTCTTATTTTTACCTTTAAGTGAAGTATCATTATATGTGATGATTTGTAATGAAATAGACTTTTATCAGAAAAGTCAGTTTGAAACAAATATGCGACCTCAAACTTTGTAACATTGGAAAAAACTCCAATTCATATCTCTCCCACTTTGAGAGGATGAGCACAAACATCCCTGACTCCTGTTTCTTCTTCACTTTGACAGCTTTGTCTATGTCACTCACACTCATGCTTCCCATTTTGCAGATTCACCGAACTTCATGCATTTATTCATTCACTAAATAAAGCACAGAGATGAAATACTAAATAAGAAGACATGAGGTCTTTCTTTTTGGGACACATGTAGAGCAGAAGTTGAGTAAACAGAATGGCATCATCAATATTGCCCTAGATGCTCTAATGGTAATAAGTTCTCACTAGGTCCAGGGAACTGGGCAAATCGCATTTCTTTAGAAAGTGGTTCACCAAAGGCTCTCTGAGAAAATGAAATTTTTGCCTAGATCTAAGGAAAGTAAACCAATTGTTTGAAGAGTTGAATTAACAATGATAAGCCAAAGATGCCTTCTCAAATGTCAGGGATCTAATTTATGCTTCCGTAACAGAGCAGGTAATCAGGACCCCTAGAAAATTAGCTGGCCCAGCACAAAATGAAAATGTTAAGCCCTTTGGTTAAAAGTTATTAACATTTTAAGGTAATGCAATAGAGTGTTAAACCAAGCCTGTTTAAGTAGGGCAGGTCACGTGCCCACAGAGGCGGTCCTGAGAAGCCTGGAATGGTAAGGACTAGAGTCCGCATGGACTTGCGCTTGGCAGAAGCTGAGAAACTAGCCTGGGAAATGGGCGTTATGTGGCAGTCTACTTACTGGGGTAACAAATGAGCTAGAAGAGTAAGACTTCTACAGTGATTTTTTTAAAAAAACACGTTCCAAAGAGAAATACGTCCTCAATGGGAGCATAGAGTCAGGTGGTCCTCAAGACCATGCTGTTTCCTGCAACTGCAGCTGCACCCATGGCCCTGGAGGCAATTTTGTAAAACACCATTTTCTTGATGGCTTTGTAACTTTTGCAAGTCTGAATAAAGCTCACCCACCATTGACTCCATCCATACTATGAGCTACTATGAGATAAGGACTGGCTCTGACTTATTTGCTCCAGCTTTTAACCCGCAGTAGTTAACAGATTCTCGATCATGCACTGAATTACCCAGTCACTTAATCAGTGAATAAGTTCAGCATATGGCAACACTTTGAAAATTTTTGGAAGAAAATATGGTCGACATTGAAAATTTTTCCATATTGAATTTTTGTTTAGGAAATAGCTTTTCAGAAAAGTAAATGCCACTTTCTCACTTTTTTGTTTACCTTGTAAGAGCGTGAGAATAAACATATTTTGCTTCATCAGGATGAGCATCACCAAATATCAGACTGAATGTGACAAAGTACCCAAAACAAGGTGAGGCCTGGTCCTCATTTCCTTAGTTCTTTTCTTTCAAGAATAGGGTACCTAGTAATTAACACAATTGTACCCATATTCCACAAGTGCACGGAAGGATGTTAAAATATGATGACAGATTACTAACCCAACTTAACCCTTTTCAAGTAATTTTGTGAACCAAAGACATGCAAATCACTTAGAACATCTGCTAAAAGTTACATGAGTCCTGAGAATGTCCAAATTGTTCTTCTAGTACATCACACAAAGAACTCAAATTATTCAGAATTTGTGACCTAAACTATGTTATTCATCAAAAATAGCATTCTGAGCAGACTGTCCCTCACTTACTCTCAAGGTTGCTACATTGCTGTCAGTAAAATAGACATACAGGAAATTAAGTATAGTTTATGCAATTGTGGAATTCTGACTGCTCACAGGTATATGAGCCAAAAAGGCTCATATTCAGGCAAGTAGTAATTTGGGGCTATATTTTCCAAATTTGTCTGAGAATACCTTGTGGGATTCTTATATAAAACTGTAAGGATTCTTAGTCCTTTCCCTGGAGATTCAGAGTCACCATGTTCAGCAGGAGGGACCAGGGAATAGAATATATTTTTTAAACACTAATTTAACATACTGCTTGTGACTGGACAACTGGGGGAGCAGGGAAGACTGAGTTAGGCATTTCCAACCAGAGTTGCTCACTTGTTGGAAGAGGGCTGATGTGAATGCACAGGTCGAGCTGCTAAGGGTTTGTCGGAGAGGTTAAAGAAACATTCAATTTAAAAAACTAGAAAACAACTTCTGATTCTTTGCTAGTATGGTATTGCTAAGAGTTACAATTAATTTGTGTTTAGTAATGTCCTCTTTTCTTGTACATTACAAGTTTTCCCTACCTTTGGTCAAGGGTTCACTGGGTTCAAATTTCTGTGGATGTGTGTATTTCCGGTGTGTATTCCAAAGCTGCTATTCACGTGCTATCCCAGGCGGGACCCCCCCCCACCCCGTAGGAAACTTAGTATGTCTAGACATGTACCTTCTAAGCCATAGGAGAAAATAACTTACCATTACCCAAAATATGCAGTTGGCATGGATATATAAGTATAAATGACATTCCTCTTCCTTCCATAAATATATCCTAACATCAATACTTGTTTTCAAACCTTTCTACCAATTCATATTCTCAAGTAAAAAAGAATCTGGTTCATTATGTGCCTTATAAGTATATGTGAAAACTTCTATATTAGAATCGTACTCTAATATACTTCCGTAGGACTCCCAGCATCTAGACAACACCCAGAAGAGCAATACAATAAGAATAATTAATTTTTAATTTATAACCATCCATTATCAAGGGAAAGGGAGCCAGAATAAACCCCCCAAATATAAGCCACCCTCCTATAATATCCTTTCAATCTTTCCAAAGTGCCTGTTCAGGCACTAACCACAAAAATTGCATTAGGTAGATTTAACCCATGTCTTATAGTTTATGGATAATGCTGACAGAAATTAGTGGTCTGCCATGCAAAAATTATTAGTGACTCTGGTGTTTATGACTCAGAATTCTCGCATTTCCAGGACCTTCCTCAGCAACTCAGCACCTCTTACTCTGCTTGTCACATGTTGAGGTTGTTGTGCCAGAACTCCTCTGCTGGCATCAGTATATTAACCTTCAAAGACTGACAAACTGGTCTTGTTTTCTCCCAGACTTTTCACTTTTGAAGATAACCAGGGGCTTCTCTCACTTACTTGCCCTCCACTATAATATGTCCTTGTCTGGTCAGTCTGCTTCTCAGGAATAAGTGGCATGAAGTTACCACAGTCACTGACATTTTTTTAAAAATGCAGATCACCAGGTTTAGCAATTGCAGATTGAATTTGAAAGAGAAAAGATTCAAATGCAGTCATGCTGCCAGAAGACATAGCTCCTTCACTGATTTAGAATCGTGAAATGTGTGACAGGAAAGACTCTGTTGGCAATAGGGCCTGATACATGTTTCAAGAGTAAAATTGTCTCCATTCTCCCATGGTTTGCAGCCATACATCACGGAAAGGATCTTCTCATCAGCAAAAGGCTGCGGGTCCCGCCTTCTCCTTCATCCTTTCTCAAGGTGGAGACATGTGCCTGCTATTTCAAAATTAGATGTGTCAAATATTTCACAATTCATTGCCAAAGCACCTTCCTGATACTGACTCTTATTAAAAAATATATTAATTATATTTCAGCCTTTGTAGCAGGTAATTTTAGAGCTCATAAAAGCAAGCAGATGGACAGCTTTCAGAAATGAATCTTTCCTTTGATTAAAAAATAAAAAGGAAAGTTTCTATGTGGTCCATCTCTACAAAGCTTCCTCCTAATGCTTGTAGCAGTGTGAAATCAGTTGGAGATTGTTAATGCCGGCTTTTATTGTGTGCACATAAATGTGTTTAGAACCATCCATTATCATTGGAAGAAATATTCATTTATTATTAGTGGCAACAATAATAAACCTTAAATTTATTATAAGTATTATCTTAATTGGGTTTTTGGTCCTTTAAAGATGAAACCACTTTAATTCATTAAACAGCATTCTATACATCATGTGAATTCAAAACTTTACAAAAATTAACAGAATACAACGCTAACATTTCAGTATAATTCTTCATGACCTAAAATCTCTAACTTGTCTATTGTTTTTACTCTTTTATGAGATAAATATTTACTGAAATATATGCTAAATATATATATGCTTATATATGCTACAGGTCAGCCCCTGAATAGGATGTTGGTACAATGGTGAATAAAAAGACACCAGTTATAGTCTGAGGGTGTTAGCATTTTAGTCAAAAATACATATAAGTCCATATCAGGAAAAAATACAAAATGCCAACATAACAAATTAAGGAGATAACTAACCCAGATTTAGGACACTGAGAAAAAACATCAAAAGGGTAGACATAGGAATTGGAGATCTCGGCAGCATCTGATTTAGCTAATCTCATCCAAATAATGGCTACTTCTGAGATTTGGAGGTGGTTTTAAGGGAGTTGGCAGATTGTTTTTAATACAAATATTTAGATATAACCACTTAATTTTGTTCATGAAACTCTGGTGCTAAGAAATTATTGCTAAAGTATTTGGAAAAATAAACAAACAAACAAATAAACAAATAAACCATAAATAAACTGCAATGAGAAAGCCTATCAAAGACTAAGAGGGCAGACTTATCTAACTCTGGAGGCATCTCTTAACAATGTCTCAACATCGGCAGGTGCAATGGCTCACACCTTTAATCCAAACACTTTGGGAGGCCAAAGTTGGAGGATCACTTGAGCACAGGAGTTTGATATCAACTCGAGCAAGAGCTAGACACCATTTCCACAAGACAAATTAGCCAGGAGTGGTGGTGTGTGCCTATAGTCACCGCCATCCAGGGGCTGAGGCAGGAAAATTGTGGGAGCCCTGGAGATTGAGGTTGCTGAGAGCTACAATGATGGCACTGCACTGTAGTCCAGTGAAGGAGTTAGACCCTGTCTCAAAATAATAACAATGATAATAATAGTAATAATAGATTGCCAACATCTTGTTATTCAATGTGGATCATGTTTTTTTCTTCAGCTCCCTCCCTTTTCTTGTCACATTGGCCTTGGGACACAACTGAAACCAATAGATGGCTGTAAAATACTTCTAAAGACTAGTTTTAGATTAAGACCTTGGTTTATGGAGCTTATAATAAAATTGCCTTATGGAGATTACAAATCCTATGTATCTCATTTGACAGAAGTTCTGTTGATTTTCCTGGGTAATTATACATGTTAGTTGAATGTAATATTTTGTTTTTAGGTATTGAAAAAAATATTTTGTTAGCTATCTGGTTAAATTCTGCTGTGTGTTTCTTCCAGAAATAATAAACCAAAAGTTTTTCCTTGGTTACTGCTGTCCTTGATTTATTATAAGGTGCAAACCTTAGTTCTCAAGTATTAGCATTTAACTCACAACTGAAATAAAATAAACAGTGCACTTGATATTATGCAGTGCTCAGTATTGTTTTAGTCTTAAGATTCTTAAGACTAAAGAGAGCTATTTCTTCAGTGATATTATCACATAACTCTTTAGTCTTAAGACTCAATAGTGATTTGAGATTCAACAGCATTAAAGTAATTTTTTTCGTATGTGAAAGATTTACCCTGCCTTCTAACATGATGTGGTTCTAATTCTGAAAAGAATTTCGTAAATTTTTTCTTCAGCTGAATTGATTTTCCTGGTATTGAGTATAGAAAATTATACTTCCTTTGGACTAATTTCATCATCATATTCTTGAAACTCTACATCTCTAAAATATTGCTTATTTTCAGCAGAATCCTCCTTCCGTACCTAAGTTCCATGGAAGCCCTAAGATTAAGGACCTTTGCTGTCTATCTCATTCATCATTGTATTCCCAAACATAAAAAAACTGACTCGCAACAAGTGTTTATTATGTATCTATTGGTTGAGTGAATAATGGATAGATGAATGGGTGAAGTCTATGTGTCTATTGAGTCTAAAGTCATTACTCTGGACTTTAGTTATGTATATCATACTGACTAGGATATATTCTTGTAATGTGGATAAAAATTCATATATTTTGTTACTAGTATGCTCAACATTTTAATTCGATACCCTTAGTATTCTATGAGGAAAGCAATCTATTTTTTCACCTCCTCCTCCCTTTTTAAAGTTGAAACATAAATCTGGTGGCATTCAGGGAGCATAAGACAATTAAAGAAGCAGATCTGGGAATCTCTGGGGTCTTTGGAGGGAGACAAGGACTTGGACTTGAGAGCAGACTCTTGGAATCAATTTTGGCTCAGCCTTTTACAAGTGTGAGCCCTTGCACACATTCCCTAATGTCTAGGGAAAAGAGTTCAAAAGAGTCGGCATTTGTAAATGGCTTAGAACAGTGCCCAACAACTAGAAAATATTCAATAGATACCAGTGTCAATGCAACGTAGCCATGGTTGTCTATTTTAAATTGCACACAAACTTTATGGCCACCCCGCCATAAAGGCACTACACTGGGAAAAAAGTGCTTCCTTCAAAGCACTTTTTCCTCCTTTCTTTATAATTTACTTTCAAACATACTCATATTCTATGATACATTTTAAAGTATGGCAATTAGTGATACTCTAAAAGCTATATTTAGGCATGGTGTATCTAATCTTTCTCTATATTTATGTATTTATATTGTATCTATCATGATTCACAGGAATTTGCACATTTTCATGTAACTTAAAAAACTCTGTACAGAAATGGGTGGTAAACAGAATTCACTACAAATTAATAATGAAACAAAATTTTATAAGATGTAACAAAGAAACAAAACAATAAACAAAAGGTGTTGCATTTCTCCTACCAGATAGCTCACTCAAAATTATCAAACTACATTTGATAATTGTAGACAAGACTCCTAGTTGATCTCTGAAATGAAAAAATCTCCCCCAATTTTTAATTAATTTTGGTGATATTCAATAATTAACAGCTGCAAAATTGTTTGTTAGGAATAAGGATACCATGCTAGATATTTATAATGAGATATATGTGCTTTCTCAAACTTAGCTGAAATCCTTGTCTGTTACCCCAGAATGGTATATGGTGACTTCAAAATAGATTAGACAAGGAATAGATTATTTGATCATTATTTCTAAGAATGAAAAGTCAAAAAGTAAACTTGGATTTTTATCATAGTTCTTGTGTTGAACTAAATTACCAATTACTGAAATATTTAAGATTAAAATTAAAACAAAAAGTACTGAAAAAATAGATGAATATTATAATCTTAGAGAGAGAAGGATTTCCTAAGCATAATATCAAAAAGGAAAAACAATAAAGAAAATTTGATAGGTTTTATTACATAAAGAGATGAAGCTTTTATATAACAAATAAATATACAGTTTTATTTTATTTATATTTATTTATTTAGCTATTCATTTGTGTTTGATACAAAGTCTCATTTTATTGCCCCGAGTAGAGTGCCTGGCATCATAGCTCAGAGTAACCTCAAACTTTTGGGGTCAAGTGATCTTCTTGCCTCAACCTCCTAAGTACCTGGGACTGCAGGTGTCTATCACAATGCCTGGCTATTTTTAGAGATGGAGTCTCCCTCTTGCTCAGGCTGGTCTTGAACTCCTTAGCTCAAGCAATCTATTCGTCATCACCTCCAACATGTCAATAGTAATTATCTGTAGGTATTGGTATTATAAGTACTTTTCACTTTCCTCTGTATACATTTCTCTGTATAAATATGCTTATTATGCCTTCTTAATAATTCAGGGAGAGAAATTAGGGTTAAAACACTGTTTATAATGGAGTATTAGATAAAATGATGAAACATCAGGTTTCATCTCAGTTTAGAAATTTAGATCCCAGCTGAATTGTATTTTATGAAAATTATTTTCCTCATTCCTACCCCTTGAGTATCCCAAATATTCTGGTGATTTAATATAGAAGGCTAAAGAACTAAAAAATATTATAAATTTCCCAAAGTTCCATTTGAAAATAGTACACATATTTTTTTTTTTTTTATTAAATCATGGTTGTGTACATAAATGCAATCATGGGTACAATGTGCTAGTTTTATATGTAGTTTAAAATATTTTCATCAAACTAGTTAACATAGCTTTCATGGATTTTCTTAGTTATTGTGTAAGACATTTATATTCTGCATTTAGTAAGTTTCATCTGTACCTTTCTAAGATGCACTGTAGGTGTGGACCCACCAATATTTATTTTTATTGTTGCTGTGATTGCTTTGGAAATCATAAATTCTTTGTCTAGGCTGATATCTGTAAGAGTTTTTCCAACATTTTCCTCTAGAATTCTTATGGTTTCATGCTTTAGGTTTCCATATATTATCTATCATGAATTAATTGTTGTGAGGAATATGGATTCTATTTTGGTCATGTGATTATCCAATATCCAATTTTCCCAATATCATTTATTGAAAAGGGATTATTTTCCCTAATATATGTTTTTTTCTGCTTTGTCAAATATGAAATGACAGTATGAATATAGTTTCATATCTAGATCTTCTCTTCTGATTAATAGGTCTATGTCTTTTATTGTGCCAGTATCAGGCTGTTTTGGTTAATATAGCCTCGTAGTATAGCTTGAAGTCTCATAAAATAATGCCTCCCAATTTGTGATTTTAAAGTAAGTCTGACTTTGGAGTCTTTTCTGGTTCCATTCAAAGGATAGAATTATTTTTTCTAGATCTTCAAAATATAACATTGATTTTTTAATGGGGATTACATTGAATCTATAAATCTCTTTACGTAGTAGAGACATTTTACAATGTTGATTCTTCCAATCCATGAGCATGATACTCTTTTCCATCTGTACATCCTCTGGCATTGTCCCCTTTAGCGCTTTGTAATTTTCCCTAAAGAGGGCTTTCACCTCCTTAATTAGATGTATTCCTAGGTACTTTATTTACATTGTTGCTATTGTGAAAGGAATTGTAGATTTAACCTGTTTCTCACTTTGACTGTTGTTGGCCTATATTAAAGCTACTGATTAGACTTTGTTACCTTTATCAATTCCAGGACTCTCTTAGGAGAATCTATGGGATTTTCTATGTATAAGATCATACTGTTAGCAAACAGCGATAGGTTTACCTCTACTTTCCACATTTGGGTACTCTTGACTTCCTTCTCTTGTCTAATGCTCTGTCTAGAACCTCCAGTGTTATGTGGAATAGAAGTGGTGAGGTCAGCAAGCCTTGTCTGGTTCCAGCGCAGCAGGAATTCTCTCAGATTTTCCCTGTTCGGTGTGGTGTCAGCTTCGGGCTTGTCATATCGGCTTTTATAATTTTGAGGTATGTCCATCTATGCCTGTTTTGTCAAGCATTCTTATCACAAAGGGGTACTAGATTTTGTCCAATACTTTTCTGTGTCTTTTGAGAGGGTTAAATGGTCTTTCTTTCTTTTTCTTTTCTTCTACCTATATGGTGAATTATGTTTATAAATTTGTATATTTTGCATATCTGGGATGAAGCACACTGGTCCTGATGAATTATTTTTTTGATGTGCCATTGAATTTGGTTTGCTAAGATTTTGGGGGGGATTTTTGAGGATTTTTGCATCTATGTTCATAAGGGATACTGGTCTGTGGTTTTCTTTTGTTGTTGTTGTTGTCCTTTCCTGGCTTTGGTTACAAGGTGACATTGGCTTCATAGAACAAGTGGGGGAGGGTTCCTTCCTCCTTGATATTGTGGGTTATTTCTGCAGTATACTCTGAAGGTTTGGTAAAATTTGGGTGTGAAATCATTTGGTCTGGGAGCTTTTTTATTGGAAGATTTTTATTGCTGCTTCAATTTCAGTCCTTGATAATGGTCTGTTCAGGAGTTTTATTTCTTCCACATTAATCCCAGGGAGACTGCATGTTTCCAAGAATTTGTCCATTTCTTCCGATTTTTATGTGTATAAGCATAGAGATTTTTATAGAATTCAGAGATGATGTTTTGTATTTATGTGATATCAGTTTCTATTTCTCCCTTTTCATTTCTCTTTGAACAGAGCTCAAATTAAAAAGCTTCTGCTCAGCCAAGGACACAATCAATGCAGAAAATACAAAACTTAAAGAATGAGAGGAAATATTTGCATGCTATAAATCCAGTTAAGAACTGGTAACCAAAATGCCCACAGCATTTGAGCAAATAAACACGAAAAAAAGCAAGCAACCCTATTAAAAAGTGGGCTAAAAACATGAACAAAAAGTTTTCTAATGAAGCTAAACTAATGGATGACAAATACATAAAAAAGTACTCAGTGTCTCTAGTAAACAGTGAAATGCAAATCAAAACCAAAAGATACCAGACACTTGAGTGTTGATAGCAGTATAATCATGAAAATGCAGGGACAACCCAACTGTCCACCAATATGCAAACAGGTTAATAAAATGTGGTCCGTAGTGTACTTGTACGTACGCTATGGAGTACGGCTAACAACCTAGTGAAACCAGAGACCATTCTTCTAAGTCAAGTATTGAAAGAACGTAGAAACAAATATCACATGTACTCAACACTAAACTGGAACTAACAGATGAACATTTATGTGTACACATGGAAGTAAAACACAAATCTAAAATCAGGCAGGCAGACGGGAGGAAGAGGGACTGGGTAAATTCACACCAAATGGGCAAAATGCACACTATCTGGGTGAAGGGCACTTTCATAACTTTGACTCCACTGTACAACCTACACACGTGTACCCACACAATATTCTGAAATTTTAAAGCAAGTGCGTAATAGACAATTTGCCCAAACACCATTTTTTAGCCTAGCTATTACTTTACTTTCTAATTATAATTATTTTATTAAAAGTTTGAGCATTTTAAAGAGAAGAAATTAAATGCATATACAAAAAGAATATAGACATATAAAATGTTTGTAATGATTTATACCATAGATAATGCAGTATAAGCTATAGAAACAATAGAAATTGGAAATTGAGAACTTTTGTTCACAGTGGAAATATGAAGAGATACAGTGATTCAGTTTCACTTAAATGGCTTTGATGTAGTAAAGTATTTTTTAAAAATCAGTTATAAATCTCATCTTCAAATATTACTCCGTCACATACTTACTGTGTATTTTATATGCTAGAGATTTACTGTGAGATGAGATCACACAGTTATTGCTCTCAGAGAACTTTAAAGAGCTAACCTCATGAAAAATTTAACTTTTAAAAAGATGGCTTAACGTTAAACAATAATAAATGATAGCAAGATTTAATTGGCTGCCAAATGTTTTGTGTTGTTCTTTCAAATCATACTGCATAACTTTCATTTATACAAAATATGCAGAATAGATCAACAAACTCTTCACTGAAAGTTAATATATCCCTGTGTTTTAATTATTATTATGTTATTATCATCATTATTTTATAATTTGGGGGTTCTGCATATTTTGAAGTTTAAGAAAAGTGTTTACTTTCTTTTATTTTTGTTTTAAAACTGGATGAATTCCACACCATTTGTATCTTCTAAATTAACAAAGTATTTTTTATAAATTGGGGAAATTATGCAAGTCTCATTGGGCCCTTAAGATAAAAACAGAAATTTCATTCAGTGGATGAGAGAGACCCTTCTCTGGCACCTCCCACTGCCAATGATACTTCATTCTGGATATCTAAGCTACAAAGTGGGCTAAATGCCTTGTGTTCATTGATGACTGGGAAGAACTTAATGAGTTAAATTTAGTACCAGAGCTAGAGAATTTTGGAAAGTTACAGTACTTGTAAGTTAGCCTAGTAAGATGAGACTGTTTCAGAATAGACAGTTTGGACCATAAATCAAAATCTATATTTTAAGAGGCATAGATTAAACATAAATACTTAAAAACCTCAATCTAGCATCCAGCAGTATCGTTTCTGGAAAGAAAACCTCTGACATACAGAAAGAAAACAACTGACAATCTTGAGTTAATGGAAGTTGGAAGCATTCTGCAGGTTGTGATAGTATTCTATTGCTCCATAAGAGTACAGTAAAAATACCTCTTTTAAGACCATTATTATTTTCCTTAATTTTCTAAATTGATAGGAAATTATTTTTAATAGAGTATCTATTAAATAAACCAGGATGAGACATACTCCACATTCTACTGGGATGGTTCCTAGACACAATTTTGAATATGTGAAGGTATTTTCTTTTTAATTTTTAAGATCTCAAAGAACTCTCTCCAAGAACCTAGTTATATTCATTGATAGCTGCCCCTATAACTGGGCATAATGATTAGAGTTGGTTAATGAAGAATAATGCTTAAATATTTGCTTCACAAGATAGGGTTTGTTTTGTTTTGTTTTGAGACCAGAAAGACCTTGGTGAGGCTCTAGCACCAGCACCACCATTTTTCTAGTTCTTTTATTAAATGAGATAATTTATAAAGCTTTTAGCATAGTTCTTGCTAATATAAGGAATAGTCAACAGATGTTTCCTGCTTATTATCATAAGTTACATTTAAAATGTACTGTTGAATTTTGACAGGATTTACTCTTCATAAATTACATCATTATTTTCTTTCTGTTAGGTATTAGATGACTATTTACTGAAAGAAAAAAATCAATACAATCTGCCCCACTTAGCCATATAATTACTTTAAAAAAAACTTCTCATTTTGAAATACTAACATAAGTTCCAAATATATTCCAAAGAAGTCCCAGATATCCCTTGCACCAATTTCCCCACCGTTGCCATCTTACACAAGTAGAGTGGATTATGAAAATTGGAAAATGAGCGACAAAATGCAATTAACTAGATGAGAGACCCTGCTCTACTTTCAGCAGTTTTTGAAGGCATTCCTGCTCTGTGTTTTTGTGTATAGTTCTACGACATGTTACCCCATGTAGAGTCTCATAACCACCCACAATGAAGATAGAGAATTGGTTCACCCTCACAGAAGAAGTCTCACGCTGCCTCTTTCCCAGCCCCTGGCAGCCATTTTCTGTTTTGTAGCTCTATAATTTTAACTACTCATCATAAAAGAAATCATTTCTGTTTATGATTCAACTATAAAAGATTTAATAATAATTCTCATCTATATTTTTTAAAAACATTGAAAGTGAAGTAGAGATACTTTGTAGAGAAAGTTTGCAAATGGGTCATATAGATGTGAGAATCCACAATATTAACTTTTTAGCTGTGCCCATATTCTTAAGAATATCATTTTATTTTATGTAATAGTAAGATATTGATTGTCCCTTCTTCATTTTCAGGGATACAAGTTAATTGTTATGCATCATGATCTCACAACTGCTGTCTTCCATGATTGTCAAACAGAAATGATGATAAAATTTGCTTATTTTTTACAGCAAGAGTTGCAAATAATTTGCAAAGAACTAAAATGTAACAATCAAATCATAAGACCCAAGAGCTCATGCTGAATAGGCCTGAATCTGTGTACACAGGCACACCCTGAATGTATGTAGGTCCAGCTCCAGACCAGTGCAACAACACAAATACACAATAAAGTGAATCATGTAATACTTTTTGTTTTCTGGTACATGTAAATGTTACATTTACTCTATAGTCTGTTAAGTGTGCATTATCACTATATCCTCCAAAACGTATATGCCTTAAATTAAAAAAATATGACTACTAAATGCTAATAATTGTCTGAACCTTCATTGGGTTGTAATTATTTTGCTGGTGGAGAGTATTGTCTCGATGTTGATGGCTGGTGACTGATGAAGGTGGTGGTTGCTGAAGGTTGAGTGGTTGTGGCAATTTCTGAATGAATTTTGTCTCACTGATAGACTCTTATTTTCTGACAACATAGCTTTGGAGCAGGAAATGCTGTTTTATGTCATTTTACCCACAGCAGAACTTTCAAAATTGGAGTCAATACTCTCAAAATCTCCTATTTCTTGATCAATTAAGTATATATAATATTCTAAATTCTTTATCAGCATTTCAACAATTTTTAAAGTATCTTTACCAGGAGTAGACTCCAATTCAAGAAACAACTTTTTCCTCATCCATAAACAGCAACTTCTTATCCATTAAATTTTTATCATGAGACTTCACCAATTCACTAACATCTTCAGGCTTCACCTCCAATTCTGATTCTCTTGCTATTTCCACCACAACATCAGCTGCTCTCCTCATTGAAGTCATGAACCCCTACAAGTCACCATGAAGATTGAAATTAACCTCTTCAAAACTCCTGTTCAGGTCAATATTTTGACTCTCCTCCCATGAATTATGTATGTTCTAATGGCATTCCATATAGAATGGTGAATTCTTTCCAGCAAGTTTTCAATTTATATTGTCCAGATCTATCAGAGAAATGAGTATCTCTGGTAGCTATAGCATTATGAAACATACATCTTAACAAATAAGAACTGAAAGTTAAAACTACTCCTTGATCCATGGGCTACAGACGATGTTTATTAGCAGGCACATATCCAACATGAATATCTTACTACATCTCCATCACAGCTCTTGAGTGATCCTGTATATTGTCAGTGTGCAGCAATTTTTTTTTTTTTTTTGCAATTTTTGACTGGGGCGAGGTTTGAACCCGCCACCTCCAGTATATGGGGCCAGTGCCCTACCCCTTGAGCCACAGGAGTACCCATTAACAGTAATTTTTGAAAGGAATTTTTTTTTTCTGAGTAGTAGGTCTCAACAGTGGGCTTAAATACTCAGTAAGCTATGCAGTAAAAGATGTGCTATCATACAGGCTTTGTTGTTTCACATACGTAGAACACAGGTAGAGTAGATTTAGCATAACTCCTAGGATTTTCAGAAGGGTAAATGAGCATTGACTTCAACTTACAGACACTAGCCCTTAAAAAGAGAATCAGCCTATCCTTTGACACTTTGAAGCCAGACACTGACTTCTCCTCTCTAGCCATGAAAGACCCAGAGGGCATCTTCTTCCAATAGAAGGCTGTTGCATCTACATTGAAAATCAGTTTTTTACTGTAGGTGCCTATATGAATGATCTCAGCTGGATCTTCTGGATAAGTTGGTGCAGCTTCTCCACTAGCACTTGCTGCTTCCATTTCCACTTTGATATTCTGGAGATGGCCTGTTGCCTTAACATGCATAAACCAACCTCTGCTGATTTCCAACTTTTCTTTTTCAGCTTCCTCACATCTCTAAGACTTCATAGAATCGAGAGTTAGGGTTGCTCTTGGTTAAGTCTTGGCTTAAAGCAATGTTGTGGGTATCTTTTATCCAGAACACTCAAACTTTCTTCTTATCAGCGGTAAGCTGTTTTGTTTTCTTATCATTTCATATGCTCACTGGATTTGCAGTTTTAATTTCTTTCTAAAACACTTCCTTTGCATTCACAAGTTGGCTAACTGGCCCAAAGCACTAGTTTTTAGCTTATCTCAGGTTTCAATATGTCTTCTTCTCTAACCTTCATTTCTGGTTTCGATTTAAAGAAAGAGATGTGAGAATCTTTCTTTCACTTGAGTTCCTATAGGCCTGTAGGGTTATTATTTGGCCTAATTTTAACATTGTTGTCTCGGGGAAGAGAGGCCTGAGAAGAGGGGGAGAGGTGGAGGAATGGCCAGTCAGTGGGACAGATAGAAGATACACATTTATTAATGAAGTTTGTTGTCTTACATAGTGTGGTTTGTGGAACCCCAAACAGTCAAATAGTAACATCAGACATTACTGATCACAGATTGCTATAACACATTTAATAATAATGAAAAGGTTTAAAATAATGCAAGAATAACAAAAATGTGACACAGATACACAGTGGGCACACACTGTTAGAAAAATCTTTTCCAAATAAAGCACAGTGAAGCAATGCCCAATAAGAAGATGTGAGCCTGGACAAGTGGACTCCACTTGGGGTACTGAACCTCACACCCCCATAGTCTTATAATTGGTGTTTAATGAACCTCATTAGCTTTAAAATCATAGCATTCAATATATGGACATTTCCTTGGAACAGAAGGCCTTTCTTTTTCAATGGGAACAAAACTGATAGCAGGCAGTTTTCTAGCTGATAGTATATAGCCCTGTCACATTTTATTTGTTAATTTTTATTAATAACTTCACCTTTTTCAATAGAAGATTTGAAGAAGATTCTATAAAAATAAATGTAAGAAAAAATAAAAGGAAAATAGAAAATCAGAGCCAAGGAATGAATTATAAAGATATGTCAATGAAAATAAGAATATCTAAAGGGTGCTTCCTTAAAATTTGGATCTAATACCATGGAATATTACTCAGCCATCAAAAATGGAGACTTTGCAGCATTTGTACTAACTTGGATGTAGGTGGAACACATTATTCTTAGTGAAACACAGGAATGGAGAAACATGAATCCTATGTATTCAACTTTGATTTGAGGATAATTAATGACACAGTGGGGCATGGGGGAAGGGGAGAGCAGACAGAGAAGGAGGGAGAGGGTGAGAGAAAGAAAACAAACAAAAAAAACAAAAAAGAAAAGAAAACAGTGATTCACTTTCATATAAATTGGATTCAATTTTGACCAAAGTACAAACTCATTTTTATAACCATTATTTATGAGTTTACTTTTACAAGTTCTCCATAGACTTCCCAATTCTACCACATCAACTTAGACATTGTTACTAATATGTTCATGTTTTACTGACGTGTTTGGCATCATGAAGAACATTTCTATGCCTTCTGTATAAGTCTGGATGGTCTTTTCTGGCTTTGTTTCTTCATAGAAAGATACATACAATCACTTCAAATAATTTAGCACCAGGAAAAAGAAAATCATTTATGAGAAATGACAAATAATAGTAGAGCATGGACATTCTCATAGGAAGGAGTATTTTGCAGCCTTTGAAAATAATACTTTTGAAATACATTGGGGGATCTGAAAAGTATTCATTATATATGGTTTAAGTGAATAAAGCAGAATATATATTGAAGTATGCCACGTGATCCCAACCTTGCAATATACATATGCATGCAGAATATTCTGTGTATTCATATAGGTATACATGTGCATGTAGAAAAAAAGATAGGAAGGAAATTTTAATGGTTACTTCTTGGTGATAGGATAATGGATGGTGGCTGTATGATTTTTTAAATTATTAAACTCATCATATTTACAAATTTCTTAGAGTAAAGATCTATTGCTTTCCTAATTATAAACATACACAGTCTGCCCTCTGTCTCTACATTCACAGAAAGTAATTTCAATGCACT
Source organism: Arctocebus calabarensis (assembly GCA_963573935.1). Classification (NCBI taxonomy): domain Eukaryota; kingdom Metazoa; phylum Chordata; class Mammalia; order Primates; family Lorisidae; genus Arctocebus; species Arctocebus calabarensis. The sequence goes on along the minus strand of CAUYON010007668.1, from coordinate 12,820 downwards.
GTTGGTTGGTTGAATCTGTGGATGTGGAACCCACAGCTGTGGAGGGCAGACTTGGGGATCTGAGCACCATGAGCTTGGCATCTGCAGACAGTACCAGAATCTATCCCCGAGGAATGACTGTATATTATACACACTTTATCTTTAAAAAACTCCCCCACTTCAAGCATTGCCAAGAGTCACATCCTGCATGAGGTCTCTGGACTGTGCCTCCCTCATCGGGCTACCTCAATTTGATAATTATTTAACCCTGAGAAGGTCTGTAGGGAGGCACGTGGGGAGCTTTGTCTCAGAGCCTCGTTCCTTTCAATGCTTTCCTGGCCTCTCAATCAGAATAGAACAGAGCATTAATCACGTGGTGCTCAGAACACCCTTTGCACATTTAAAGGGGACAGTCACAGTCTATTTCACCTCTCAACAGACATAGATGTGCTGCCTGCCCCTCCTTTCGGCACAGCCTGCCTACTCTTAAGTGCAGAGTCCCGGCTTGCTCTGCTCTTTGCCCTCCTGCAGGGAGCGCTGCAGTGGCCTGTGAGTCACACTGTGTCCCATTGCCACCGTATTTTTCAGTGAGACTTATATTCTCAATATCAACTCAGATATGGAAGGGCCAGGACCCCAAGTCGTTAATTACTGGGTATAAGACATTTTCATCTGTAAGTGCTAACTTTTTCCCTGGTGGGAGGAACGAGAAGAGGACAAGTATTACCCAGATAGGTGCAGAGCACTTGGGGGGCCATGGAACCCCAGGGGGAAAGGGCTTGGGAATTAGTTTACTCTCTACTGAAACTGGCCAAGAACTGGATGTGTTTTCTCATGGAAACTGCGCTCCAGTGACAAAGGGGTTAAAATAGGTTCTTGAAGATCAAACAGAGCACGTGAGCCTCTGTCTAGGCAATGCTTTGGCGAAAGGCAAAATGTGTGGCAAGTGGCACCTGTGATCAAATGTCTCCAGCCAGACGGGGTACTTACGGGCAAGTTGAGCTTCACCCAGGCTGCTTGGCCATTGATCCTTGGTGCCACGATATCATCCCCCTCATGGGGAATGGGAAAAGTCACCTCAAAGGAGAGAAAATGAGGTTCTCTTTTTTTTTTGGTTGTGGTTGTCATTGTTGTTTGGCAGGCCCAGGCAGGCTAGATTCGAACCCGCCAGCTCTGGTGTGCATGGCTGGTGCCCTGGCCACTGAATCAGTGCCTGCTGAGCACTGCAGCCCGTGGCAAAGGAAAAAGCCGGAACACTGGTCCTATCTTTATATTAAAATTGGGATATTTTGTTCATAGCTGTGATTCTTTTTTGCCCTGAAATATTATTTATCTCAGTTACTGGGATTTTTGGTGCCCCCTTAAATTTTGGGCATAATGCAAATGCCTTGCCTAGTCCTGATTTTAGAAATCTCTGGTTTTCCTGGAAATTTCTAAGAACAGGTATTTGCTGGCACGGTGGGAGCTGGCTCTGCTAGTGTTGAATTCCCTCGCGAGCCCTTTGTCCTGCTTCGGAATCCGGGGGCATTGCTCGTGTGGTTGCAGTGGGCACTTGAGGGAAGCATGAAAGTTCTGCTCAACAGGATCTGAGAACTCGGCCCGCCTTTCAGACTCACAAACACCTTTCTTCACGGCTTCCCTGAGCACGCGGCCCTGGGGCAGCGGCTGAATCAGGCTTCGGTTGCTTCCATCCGCTGTGCGTTCCGCTCTTCTCTCCTCATCCTTGAACATGTTCAGAAGGAACATCTTGTTTTTCTTTTCAGTTTTGGGGCCACTAAAACTGATAATTCACTTTTACTGAATTCAGTGGCTTTCACTTAACGAAAGCCACTTTTTACTGATAATTCGTGGTGTGCAGGCAGGTCCCTTCCAAGGAGTATTTCTAATCGTAACAATGACCTTGTCTCTATTTTCAGAGGAGAAGCCTGAATTTTCATGCCGGCTCACGTCAGCTGGCATCACTTAACAGGCTCTGTGATGTATTTCTACATAATTTCCACATCACTATTTGTTAAATTTGCATTTTTCAAGATTACTGTTGTGTCACATTCCCCATGCACAAAAATGGATCAATGATTCAAAAGGAATCAAGAGGAAAATATAAACATTGCAACAGAATAACAACACACGTGTGAGCAGTGACTGTGGGACCACAGAGTGCAGATGTGTATGAACTGGGAAAACGTGTCTGTGGGTGTGATGATTCCCAAAGTCCGGCTAAACAGGACTGCCAGTGCAAACGCAGTCAAAAAATACCCAATTCTTCCTTTGTTTAGTAAAAGCTCATTTGCAACCAGTGCCCACTTTATTTTTGCAACCTGTGCCCAGTTTACTTTCTTTCAAAACGTTTCAAGTAGTAACATGAAGCAGTTCGTGCGTACACATCATTTCCTACCAAGTCACAGTGACAACCTTAATAAACCAAGTTTTTTATTTTCATGCCCCCAACCTGAAGCAGTGGTCCCCAACCTTTTTGGTATCAGGGAACAGTTTCATGGAAGACAATTTTTCCCCAACTAGGGCAGGCGTTACATCCCTCACCCGTGCAGTTTACAGGGTCTATGCTCCTATGGGAAACTAATGCTGCCCCTGGTGTGACAGGAGGGGGCTCAGAAGGTGATGCAAGTGAGGGGGAACGGCTGTAAATACAGATGAAGCTTTGTTTGTTCACCCACTGCTCACCTCCTGTGGTGTGGCCTGGTTCCTAGTACAAGTCCGTGTCCCTGGGGTTGGGGACCACAGCCCTAAAGGACAAAATAATGTTTTCCAGCCTGAAATAAATGATTCTAGTCATTAAAAATGGAAGTAAGACCCAAACTCAAAGTTCTTGCAAAGTCACACCCTCTGTGCAAGAATACTATTTATCTCGCAGCCACGGGTGAGCTTGCTCCAGAAATGAACCACGTGGTGCTGAGCTCAGAGAAAAAGCAGAGGAGGCTATTGGCCAACTCCCTGCGTGTGATGACTCTGTAGGAGGCCACATAATTCATGCAGCATAAAATATGAAAGAGCCCGTCAGCAGCTTTGCTTTATAGCCGGACAAGCTGCTGCTCATGAGGGATGAGTCAGTTCCTGAGAGAGAGGCAGAGCAGGGGAGGCGCTGAGGGCATTTTGCTCTCCTTATCACTGGAAATGTGTGCTCCAGAGAAGAGGTTTTAAAGGTGTGTTACTGATGACATTGTATGCCACGACGTGGACTAGGCAATGTGCACTGGGGCGTCGTCCCTGGAACGCCACCTGTGTGGCAAACCAAATGCTAAGATCAACCTAGAAAGAGAATTGCTGCATTCTCAGAAAACAGTTTTCAGTCAGGAATATGCCTCTGATCTTTAGCATGAAGAAAGGCATTCTTAGAAATGTGACCGTGTCATTGGTGACTGCGCCCGGTACTTTAGCATCTTTTCAGCACCCTGGCAGAGGAATGGGAAGAGATAACAAAATGCTGCTTTTTAGTGCCCAAGCCCACTGGTTCCCCAGGTGCTACACGGGGTTTAAAATGAGGGGCCAGGTGTGGTGGCTCACGCCTGCAATCCTAGCACTCTGGGAGGCTGAGGTGGGTAGATTGTTTAAGCTCATGAGTTCAAGACCAGCCTGAGCAAAAGTGAGACCCTGTCTCTACTAAAAATAGAAAAACAGAGGCAAAAGGATCCATTGAGCCTGAGTTAGAGGTTGCCGTGAGCTATGATGCAACGGCACTCTACCCAGGGTGACAGCTTGAGACTCTGTCTCAAAAAAAAACCCCACAAATGAAGGAAAAGGCACACTTTCCTTTACGTATGATGGATGCACTTGTTTTTGTTTGTCAGAAAAAGAAAGTGATGATGCATCAGGAAGCATATTTAATAGCACGTCTAACTGCTGAATAAACAACAACAACAAAACTTTCTAGAGCGATACAACTGAAGAGTGTCTGAACGCGGTGGCTGAAAACGTTATTCCTTTCCTTTGAAAGTGATCAGCTCATTAACATAGCATTAATGCAGAACAGAAACTAGTCCTCGGTGAATATTTCTCCATACTTTGTATGTTCTTTTTCACTCCTTATAGTCCAAATCACTTTGTATCTATGTCAATATCATGGTTGTGCTTTTGTACTCTACTTTGGCAAGACATTATTGTTGGGGGAAAAGGGTAAAGGGCCCATGGGCTCTCCTTTTATCTCTTCCAGTAGCACATGCATCCACAATTATCTCAAAATAAAGTTTAATTAAAAAAAAGTTCGAACAACACGTAATGCTGTGATAGGTATGCTATACCTAATTCTAGTGTGGCTCTCTCAGATAAACTGATCCGGGTGGGATTGCTGGAGCAAATGGTATGCACTTGTGTTCATCAGAAATGTTGGTCAATAATTTTGTTTTGACAATATCTCTTGGTCAAGTTTTGGGATCAGAGTTATGCTGGCCTCATTAGAAAAGTGAGCAAGATTTTTTTATCATGCTTCTTGTAATTTATTCTCTTCTACCATAGTAATTTATTAATTTCCTTATTACTCTTTTAAATTATCTGGCTTTTTAGAAGGCAATTTGACAATTGTCAGTGCGAGGAGGAAATACAACAGCTTTTACTTTATCCTACCTTTTCCTGAATATAAATGTTGTTCTTCTCGTTCTCTCTCTGATTTTGTATTTACAGCACATCGTTGCATCGTGGGTCTAGTTTATAGAAAAGGGTGTGGTTTAATCGTACACTTTCAGCCTTGCACCTCTGGACATGGCTTCATGCTGACTTCAAATTTCATTCCTTCTAGAATGATCAACTTTGTCCAACTGATAGCAAAATCCAGTATCAACTTTCTTGCACTCAGAGAGTTTCAGAGCCTTAAATCACTTTGTCCTTTACACATATTTCTATCTTTCTCCCCCACCCCTTTCTGGTCCTGGTAGGGGATGGGGGGACAGCAACATTCACAGGGGTACTTTTTCATGTTCCCAATTCTTGTTTTTTTTTTTTCATATTCCCAATTCTCACTTGTGATTCTGTATTTTTCCACCCAAACCAATTCATAACCTTTAATATGTTTTTTTAACATAACTGTGGGAACAGTTTTAAAGAAGTACCTTTTGGTAGATATTTCTCTTTCTAAGCAGCTAAGAGAAACCAATCACGTCCTGTGGGCCGATGCTCCAGAGACGGCGCTCTTGGAAGGACGTCAGACCTCACACATGCCACCTTGCCCCGAGTCCTGCCTTACAGGGGTTTGACTTTCTCCACTGCTTCAAGAATCTGAAGATCCAATTTCCTTCTTCTTTTCACCGTCAGCTTCTCTCTCCTCTTCAGCTTCTTTCTCCTCTTCCTGCCGTCTGCTGGCCGGCTTCCCCCCCTCTTCCCATTGTGGGTCTTCAGCCCTCAGGGGGCTCCTGTTCTCATTCTTTTGGGTTGTTATTCGCATTAATTTCATTAGACCCTTCTGCCCTCCCAGTGCAGACATTTTCACCCTGACTTTTACTATTAGAACCTTTTGCTCATTCTTAACCTCTTAATCGATTTCCCTTCCAATTCCTGTATTTTCCCCATCTCCTTGTGACATCTCCCACAGACGCTTCTGTTCCGTGTCCTCGGCCGCATCCCTGCCTGTATCAGGGCCCTCGAGGCTGCCACAGCAGTCTTTTATGATGACACGCTTTTGAGCTGTGTGTCTAGATAATTTTCTTCCCTCCTTTCATGTGTGTTTGCTTTTAAATCTATCTTGTGATAGGCAGCAGGAATATCAAGCTCACCTACAATACCTTTGTAGTAAATAACAGGCCTTTTTCTATTTACCTGAAACATTTCTGACCAGATCCTGCTTGTGAGATTTTTCAATCTGCGTTGCTAGCGTGTTTTGAGCAGCCCTATATGCTTATGATCCTTTATCTCAAAGTCAGCAGCATCTTGCAGGTGGCCGTCCATATCCTCCCCTGGCCAGAATGCGTTTCTGCACTTTTTGCATAGCTAGTATTATGCTTCTTGGCTGTGCTTTTATGCTTTTTACTGGAATGCTTAATCCATCTCCACCTCTTTTTGATCTAGCCTCAAACTCTCCCAAATTCACTGTTTCAGTCCTAAATGGATAGCCTTATCTATGAAGGGGAATTCTTTCTGCAGTCTTTTAAATCCTAATATATTTTCCAAAGTAAATCCAATTTCTCTGCTAGTTAGATCAATGACCGCCGACATGTCCCTAGAGTTAATCTCAACTTAACGAATGACCGGGGCTCCACTGCTCTGCCAGGCGGCTGCGGTCATCCCGTGTGAATGATTCTCCTTCCGCTGCATCCCTCCTCCTGCCGAGGCGGGAGGTTGGGACTTCGGGTTTGCTCGCCTCTGAATCCTGAATCCTTCCCTCCGGGAAGGACACCGGCATGTTGTGGGCTGTTCGTGAACATGAGGCGAGTGAGTGAAGGGATGAAGGTCCACAGGCCTTAGGTGGCTCTCAGTCTTCTGTGTCACTTTACAGTCCTAAAGGGGGACAAGGTAGACAAATAAACAGGTTCTACTGGCCCCCTTTTCTAGCTCAAGGTGGCTGATGTATTCTGCTCTTTTTCCTGGGTCTAGAAAACCTTCAGTTTTGTTTCCAGCACCTGCCCACTGCTCCCAAGCTTGCGCTTGTTCATCCTTTAGGGCTTGGCTTAGATGTCAGTATTAATTCACCTGGGAGAGCTTTCCGGACTCTTAGACTTGGCTCCAAGCTCCCTCTGTGCATTCTAGTTTACCCCCCACTTACTTTTAATGACGCTTCACAATTGCTGTTAGTGGCTCAACATATTTTTCCCACTCCTCTGAAAACTCACAGGGTCAGGGCCTGAGACTGCATTTTACACCACTGTATTCCTGGCATATGTGGGAGACAAAAACTTGTTGAAATTAATCAGTGATCATATGCAACAATATAAACATATGTCCTCTTGGTCCTTAGGACAGCACCCTTATGCTACCTCTTATGTAAGGGAACCAAGGAGTTGCATCTTGGGATAAGAGGGCAATCTGGCATTCTTGAGGTTGTTGCACAATGTCGAGAGAACCTTGGTGGTCAATGAGAGAAGAAGGGCCTATTTGTGACATGGACAAGAGAAGCAGTTGCGTACAAAAAGCAAAGATCACAGCCAAATGGAGCCTGGACTTAAGTGCATAATAATGCTATAACACAGAGATTGGCAAAGTTTTTTTGATAAATATTTTAAGCTTTATGGGTCTCTGTTGTAACTATAGAACTTGGCAGTTTTAGTATTAAAGCAGTCACAGACAACATGTAAATGAATGCATTTGGCTGTTTATAAATAAAACTTTATTTATGAACAGGTGGTGGGCTGGGGATGGTGGACTTATGTAAAGACTTACTCTTTAGTAAAGAGATACTAAAATCAAGTGTGCTGAAAAATTATGGGAAACAGAGGTGTCATACATGCACATTTTAAAATACATATTATTGGGCAGAGGCTGTGGCTCAGGGAGTAGGGCACCAGTCCCATATACTGAGGGTGGCAGGTTTGAACCTGGCCTGGCCAAAACTGCCACAACAACAACAACAACAACAACAACAAAAAGAAAGAAAAAAACCCATACCACATTATTATTATTATTATTATTATTATTATTATTATTTTTGAGACAGAGTCTCACTATGTTGCCCTCGGTTGAGTGCTGTGGTATCACAGCTCACAGCAATGTCAAACTCCTGGGCTTAAGCAATTCTCTTGCCTCAGCCTCTTAAGTAGCTGGGACTACAGGTGCCTACCACAGTGCCCAGCTATTTTTTGGTTGCAGTTGTCGTTGTTTAGCTGGTCCGGGTTCAAACCCACCAGCCTGGGTATATGTGGCTGGCGCCCTACTCACTGAGCTACGGGCACTGCCTAAACATACATATTATTTATAGAAATCGGGAAATGCTGTATAGTGATCAGACCAAAAGAGTGATTCACCTCAAAATTTGGGCCACAATAAAATTAACTATCATAAAGTCCTCTTGCCCTCCAAATTTTAAGATCTATCAGATTGTTTGGGTTTAAGACTTTATATAGTGTCTATTCGGAATTATGATGTTCAAATGCTTTATGTATATGATGCCATAAGCAAGGGTGGATAAATCCTTGCCAGAGAAACAAAGTCTGGAGAGTTCATCCCCTGGAACACTAGAATATCTGAGGCACCTTCCAAGTAGCACAAGATTAGTATGATGCCAAATATTCTTATTTCTACATTTTTGATGAAATCAAGCATACAGCTATTCAAAAGAATTGTATAATGGCTTCTTTGAAAGGTAGGAAAAAAGATTAAGTGTAAGCCATCTTTATATTGCTGTTTTTAGAAAGCAAAAATAATATTAATCCATTAGAGATTAACCACCAAAATACTATATTGAATAACTGAATGGATGCAATAGAGAAGGAAAGTTTCAATAGAGCTTGTGAAGGAGAATTAGTAAAAGCTTTAACTAAATGAATGTGTGGTGGGAAGGAGGGAAACCAGCATCTGCTCTGGGTAATTGGGTGAAGGATGACAGGTACAGATTTCAGAGAAGGGAGAGGGCTTCAGGAAGAAAGATGATGAGCCCCATTTTCTACACCATTTCTACAACATCTCTCTTATGAGATATCTATTTGAGAATCTGCCGTATGAATCAGAGGCTCAGATGAATTGGCTAAAATGAAGGCATTGATTTTGGGAGCTGCTTTACTGGAGAAATGAATCAGTGAATCCTGTAGAAACACGGAAAAGAAGAGATGATAAAGGCTCCCTCTCCATGGAAACACCAACGTTTATGAGGACAGGTGGGGCTGAAGGAGCTTGACGGGGCTGTGAGGATGAGCATCACGTGGTGTCAACAAAGCTAAGGCAGGACCAGGAGCTCAGACTGTGCCGTGAGGTCAGGTGCGTTGTTCTTCTTCACCCCTGTCTTTAGTTAAAGCCTGTTGGCTCTAATTTTTACTCAGTAGCTTTCCAGAAGTATATTTGATCCGTTGGATAAAGTAGGTCTCCAGTCTGTCCTATGATCCATCACCTTGCAGATCGTGTGGGTGGAGAAGAAAAGCCTTTGACCTCGTCTTTAGTGATGACAATAGAATGTTTGATTAGCATGTGGGAGGATCAGACTGGTGGACCTGGTGCTGACAAGGACCCTCGTCTCACCGTTGATGGTGGGGCATTAGTGAAGAGTGAGTCTCCACAAGATCTGAGGAAAACAACCCAAATGAGGCTCCAGGTGGGTTTGGAAGTTACCCTGGTGTCAGCACGATGCTGACTCTCTTGTCACCAAATCTCTCTCTCTTCCTTCTCTCCTTTGTTTTATTTGCATGCAGAAGAGGTCTCTCTTTCCAGCCTTCTTTAGGGCTTCATGACCGCTCTTCAGCCTTCTTTGAAGGGCCTTGGGAAATGGTGAATGAGCTAATCCAAGGAGAGGGTAGCAATGGCGTCCCATCCCAGCACCAATTACTCTGCTGTATTTCAACAGTGCTAGACAAAGTGTTATCTCAGTGTGTTTGAGCTGTAATAACAAAATACCTTAGACAACAGAAATGTATTCCTCACGTTTCTAGAAGCTGGGGAATCTGAGATCAAGATGTCTGTGGTGTCTGGTGTGGGTCCCCTTCCTCCTGGATGTGGCTTCTCACTGCTTCCTCTCACATGGGGGAAAAGCCCAGCAAGTTCCCCTGGGCTCACAGCCAACTCATGAGGGCTCAGTCAGCGCTCATGCCCTAGTCACCTCCCGAAGGCTCCACCTCTTAATATGATGTGTCCACATTGGGAGTTAGGTTTCTTTTTTTTTTCTTTTTTGAGACAGAGCCTCAAGCTGTCACCCTGGATAGACTGCTGGGGCATCACAGCTCACAGCAACCTCCAATTCCTGGGCTCAAGCGAGTCTCCTGCTTCTGCCTCCCGAGTAGCTGGGACTACAGGCGCCCGCCACAACGCCTGGCCATTTTTGGTTGCAGCCGTCATTGTTGTTTGGCAGGCCGGGGCTGAATTCGAACCTGCCAACTCAGGTGTACGTGGCTGGCGCTTTAGCCCATTGAGCCACAGGTGCCGAGCCAGGGAGTTAGGTTTCAACATGTGAATTTGGGGTGACACAAATGCTCAGACCATAGAAAGTATCTATGAAGTTGCTAGAGGGGAAGACATGAAATCAAATTAGGAAGAGTGAACATTGTTTTTAAGTGGAAAGTTAACTGAAAAGAGATAAAATTTCAACCCTTGTGCTAATGGCGTACGTCTTAAGGACACCTGCCAACCTCACGGTGCTTCAATTTCAAAGGCCACACAGGGTACAAGGGACAAAGCCTTGGTTTCATATAAGCTGGGAGTCAGTTTAGAAGCCTCAGGGTAGGGTTAGATCCCTGATTTCCAAAGCACTGTGAGGAGATGTGCTTGTTTTAGTCTTGGTTCTGGGTGGTAAAAAGACAAAAGACTATACTGAGAATTGCTGCAAACCACTGTGACCACACACCCACTGTGTGGGTTTGATTTTACACTGCCTGTGTAATGCAAATAAACCCAGGTTGGAAATGTAGATTAAACTGGTTCTGATTTTGTAATGTTTCCACTCATGTGAAAAACAAAATACATTTCTACTCTGGAGTAATATCCTTCTCAGGTTTCTGAGAAGTTCCTCTAAGTGCCAAGGAAAATGGGCTCAAAAAACCAAAACACACATACATACACCCAATCAGCAGAAACAATAAGCAATAGAATCAGACCCACAGACTCTCCCAATGTTTGAAATGTCTGATACAGAACGTAAAACAAATATGTTTAATATGTATAAAGAAATCACACAGAAATCAAAGGCATGATTTGAGAGCCTAAGGGATATTAGGCTCTCAAAGGTGACCCAGGAGATTTTAGGGGAAGGAACTTGAATCAGTAGTTAATAATCTCCCCACAAAATACTCCAGACCAAATACTAAAAAAATTCAAAAAAGAAATAATTTTATTTGTAAACAAATGCTTCGATAAAGGAAAGGAGAAAAAAAACCATCTCCTGTCTCTGAGGACAAAGTAACTTTGAAACGAAAACAGCAAGGACAGAAAGAAATATCAGTCACTGGTTCAGAACCCCAATCTTAAGCAAATTTTAGTGCACCTAATCCAGAAATGTAGCAATCACATACAGATACGTGTACAGACATACACTCAACATGTGAAAAACACAACCTAATTTGTAAGCCCAGTTGTGTGCAGCTGATTGAATATTAGGCAATATAAAAATGTAACTCATATCAAAATATCAAAAAAGAAATAACATGCGACCATTTGAATATATAAAAAAGCATTTGGTAAATTTCAACATCTATTTGGATTAGAAGACTCAGCATGGTAAAGATGTCAGTTCTTCCCAAGCCGATCTACAGGTTTAATGCAGTTCCTATCAAAATCTCACAAAGAATCTTTCTACATAAGCTTATTCTATTATAGAATAATCGAAAAATATGAAAAAGAAGAGCAGATTGGGAGGAATCACTTTATCCAATGCTAAGATACTATATTGCTGCAGCTATCAGGATAGTATGGTACTGGCAGAGGAACAGAAATTTAGATCAATGGACTAGACTAGATAATCCATAAAAGACACACCCAAATGTGACAGATTGATTTTTGACAAAAATACAAAATTTATTGGAGGAAGGACAGCCTTTTAGCAAATGGCACTGGGGCCACTGGACAGCCATGGCCAAAACACAACAAGCCTCACACCTTATATAATTCTCACAGCTTATGTAAATATTAACTCAAAATGGGTAAAGACAATATAAAACTATAAAACTTTTAGAAAATAATTGGAGAGTCAGGGAAAGAGTTTTTAGATTGGACACCAAAAGCAAAATCCGTAAGAGAGAAAGTTGATAATTGGACTTCGCCAAAATTAAAAAGTGCTAAAGACTCTGTGGAGAAGTTACACATCAGGAGAAGTCATTTATTTGCAGGTGACATACCAGACAACAGACTTGTATCTAGAATATAACGGAGAATTCCCTAAACTCAACAGTAGACAACCAGCTAACCGATCCAATTAGAAACATGGGCAAAATATATGACCAGACATTTCAAGGGAGATACAGAGATGGCAAGTAAGTGCGTGAAAAAATGTCCAACATTGTTAAAGAAATGTAAACTAAAACCATAATGAGATTTTGCTGCCCGCCTATGATAATGGCTAAAAGTAAAAAAAGTGACAACACAGATGGTAGTGAACAAGTGGAGAAAGTGAATCAGCATACACGGCCGGTGGGAATGTCAAACTGTCTGGCCACCCTGAAAAACAGTATGGAGGTTTCTTACGATACTAAACATACAGCCGTAAACAAATGCACTCTTGGGTATTTTTCCTAGAAAAATGAAACATGAATTTCATGCAAAAACTTTATATAAATGTCAAAGCAAACTTTACTCACAATAGTCCCAAACTGGAAACAACACAAATGTCTCCCGATGTATGTATGGCAAACACTTTGTGCTATGTCCATAACATGGAATAGCTGCTTGGAAATAAAAAGGAACAAACTATTTATACATGCAACAACTTGGATGGATCTCAAGGGAATTATTCTGAGTTAAAAAAGCTAATCCCCAAAGGTACATACTGTATGATTTCACTGGTATGACAGTCTTGAAATGACAAAATTGTAGTGCTGGAGTTTTTTATTTCTTTTTATTTTATTTTATTTTTTTATTTTTATAATTTTATTGAATCATAATTCTGTACATTGGTGCAATCATAGGGTATGATTCATATACATTCAGAAATGTTTTGATCGTACTGTTACAGATAGCCTTCATGGCATTTTCTTGATCACTATATAAAGACATTGATACTCTACATTTAATAAGTTTCCCCAGTACCCTGCTAAGATGCACCGTAGGTGTG
>CAUYON010007667.1:0-21461 GCA_963573935.1 Arctocebus calabarensis | reverse complement strand
CTCAGGGGGTCCAGAAGTCTCACGCTGTCTCCCTGTGTCCCCAAAGGGATGTTTCTGGGCAGATCTCGCCAGCCAGAGATGCCTGAAGTCTTCTCTCCCCAGTCTCACCGAGCCCAGTTGCAAGGAAGCTGTTACTCGGCCATCATCTTGGCTCCTCCCTCCTCACTCTTTTTTTAAAACCACTGAGACCTAAAGATAAGTTTGACTTTTAAATCAGTTAGTATACAAATTCAAACCTAACAACTTCTTGAGATCGAATAAATGCTGCTTTAATTCACAATGGTTACAATTTATAATTTTTGAAGGTAATGATCTGAGCCTGATAGCTATTCTGAGTGTGATGCTAAAAATAATGTAACCCCAGAAGTAATAACTTTAAGCTGTTAGTCCCAAAAGAACAAATATTTGAAACACAAAATTTGCCTTCATCTTAAAAGCCCTTAACGTTAATCTAAATGTTTAAAGAGGCCTGTAAGTGGGTCATGAGATATTTGTTCCCAGGCTGAAAATCTGTATACAAATTGTTCCCTGGAAAGAATTTTCAACCAAAAGTTATAAATACCAAAGAAGGATTAAAAATGGAAAGTCTGACCTAACACTAGCTGACTGCTATGAATCCTACCGCTTCTAGCTCACACCACTCAAGTTAGGAAAGTTTTGTTAACTTAAAAGATGCAAATTATCTACTTTCCCTCTCAATTGTGCCTCAAAAATTGTAAGATGTTAGTCCACACAATTGAGAATTTATGACATCAAAATTAACGTTCTTAAATGTCTATTTTAAATGACATCTCTTTTCCTATGTGACACTAATACTAGTAAAATCCTAATTCAGACTCATTCAAAATATGTAATATCCTACATATGAATTTCCTAAGCAAATTTTTAATTTAGGATTTTGAAGCCTCAAGAGGGTAGTAATTTTACAGAATATTCCTGAATATTCATTCACTAACATGCAAATTCACAACCTACAAATATTATTAATTTTCTACTCATTCAAGCATACTTGGCTCAGGGTAGTTCAGAAAACAGATATGGTTCCACCACTGTCACATCTAACCTGCCATTTAACATCTCCAAGTGTCAGTTTACTTTCTGCGAAATGGAGATGAGGACACTTTCCTCACCTACTTCACAAAGTAGTCAGGATGACTCGGTGACATGGTTACAGAAGTGTTTTATTCACTCTGAAAGCAGAGCTCAAATATAATGTTATAATATTTTCATGCACATTATTTGAAAAATACTTAGTCTTATAAATATGTCAGGGGTTCGATATTAATAATGTCAAGAGACCAAGCTCCCAAGAGAGCTTATACAGCCTCACAGAGCAGGCCAGACTTCAGCCCGCCTAGGACATTTACCGCCCGCAGGGTGTTTTTGCTCCCGGTGCCTGTCCTGCTTAGCAGCCGACTCTTCCCGGGCCTCAGTGCGCATGTGTGGAATGTGTACCCCACTCTCCGAGTCCCCTCCTCCTCTCTGTCTCTCGACTTCTCCTCTCAGTGACTCTTAATCGGAGGAGTCATGAACTTGCCTGTGCAGAGCCTGTTGCTGCCTGAGGACCGAGGTAAGAATAGGTGAGGGTTTTTTTTCTGAAGTTAAAAGGTGTATTTTTTTTTTTTTTATTTTGCAGTTAGTAGGGCCTTTTTTTGTGGTTAAGGGGGGCCTTTTTTTTTTTAAGTTAGGAGATCTTTTTTTTTTTGCAGATAGAGGTGCTTTTTTTTTTTCAATTTAATTATTGCATTTGTTCCTTTTTTTTTTTTTTTTTTGGCAGTTTTTGGCTGGGGCTAGGTTTGAACCACCATCTCTGGTATATGGGGCCGGCGCCCTACTCCTTTGAGCCATAGGCACCACCCGTTTTGTTTTTTTTACTTCAAAATAAGATATGTGCAGTGTGCACAGGAATTTGTTCATAGTTTGTTTTTTTAAACTATAGTCCTGCCCTCAAATGGTCTGAGGGTCAGTGAACTGGCCCCTGTTTAAAAAGTTTGAGGACCCCTTCTCTAAACTCTAATCATTCTCTGACTCCAGCCCCTTTATGTAGCTAGTAGCACTGGTTAAGTAACCACAGTCCGTACAACTGCTTATTCCAGGGTGAGGATGACAGGCTTACCTGCTATGAAAGGTACTGAGTCTTTAGCCCTGGGCTCCGCAACTGCAACCCAACTCACACAAGCACAGCCACCATCTGGGCTCCCCACATTCCACCAAAGACCTGAAAGCAGGAGAGCAAGCCTACCACTGGGATGTTGAAGCTACGGCTACTGGCTTGCTCTAAAAACCGTCTTGCTCTGATCACCTACAAAATTGCGGCAAACCAATCTGCTTACTTAGTTACATCCTTCAAAATCTTATTCCTCCTTGCATTCTCTATGAAGTCTGCTTTCTTCCCTTTAAAAAAAAAAAAAAAGGCACAGCAAACAGTGTGCCAGACAGACCACAAGTTTTTGTAATGTCCTCCAAAAGGGCCCAGCTACAAGGCAAAGTGAATGTGGCTATTAAAACAAAAATTCACAAAGAAAGGATAGATTCCATCAGTTACCAAAGAAAACTAGTGGATGTGGGAGCTACAAAGTGGGCAGCTGGTTGAAATCAAAACAGTCTGGCTAAAACTAACACACACCTATAGCAGATTCCTGCATGGAAATCAATCCCTCTCTATTGGAAGAACTCAGAAGCTGTGTGGCAACCTTAACAAAGATTACTTCTGCAGTATCTCGAACACCTACTCTTGTGCCCCTGTAGCTTGATGTATACCCTGACTTGCTATCCTTTAAAGAAAAAGGCGATCAGAAATGGACCCAGGACCTCTTCACCCATGGAAAGACTTTAGGAAGGCAGGGGAGAGTGGGGAATGCACACTTCATGGCTAGTTTGAATACTGATGTTAACAGAAGCTGAAGGCGCACAATGATTCTCACCAACTGAATTCAGGTGTTGGCCCTATTACTCTGGCTGTTCCAAATATTGTGACTATAAATGAATTAAATGCACAAACTGGTAACACATGGTATGCCATCTTGGACATCGCTAATGCACACACTAATGCATCGCTAATGCATACACTCAATCCCTTGGGTGTTAGAAGATTGAGATCAGTTTATTTTCACCTGGCTGCACGTTCAAAAACAAGTTTACTGAGCAGCCACAGGGTACTTGAATTTTCTTGCTATTTGCATCAATGCTGAGAATATGGAACAATTTCCTCTCCCTTGCAGTGGAATGACTTAGTTCCACTACATCAGTGATAATATGCTGATTGATAGGCTCAAATAAAGAACAGGTGGCAATGGCTTTGGAACAGATGCTAGCTCGCTAAGCACCCAGGGGTGGCTCATTAATCCTGACGAGATATATAGAGACCAGCCATCCACGTCAAATTCTCAGGAGCAATGTGGAATGCCCTGAGATAGTAAAGAAAAATTTACTCACCTCCAGCCCCCCACCTACCAAAACGAAGTCTGGGACTTAGCTGGACTATTTGGGTATGGAAGAAAACGTGCCTCCACTAGGCTAAACTACCCAGAGGATACACAGACTAGGGGTTCCACAGAGCAGTGCAGGTGCTCTTCCTTACGAAGTCCATGCCCTAGAGCCAGTGGCTAGAAATCTATCCTTTACTTTGGTTACCAAAGTCAACAAGCAAACACTGGACGACAAGCAAGCTAGCTGTTATTCCCTTGCACAAGCCATACTGGACGGTATATTGTCATTAAACTGCATCCTGCCTAAATAAGATATGAATGAATTAACACCACTGGTCGGAAGAACTTTTTTTTTTTTTTTTGAGACAGAGCCTCAAGCTCCTGGGGAGAGTGCCGTAGCATCACAGCTCACAGCTACCTCCAACTCCTGGGCTCAAGCAAGTCTCCTGCCTCCACCTCCCAAGCAGCTGGGATTACAGGCGCCTACCATAACGCCCAGCTATTTTTTGGTTGCAGCCGTCATTGTTGTTTGGCAGGCCGAACTGGACTCGAACCCGCCAGCTCAGGTGTATGTGGCTGGTGATTTAGCTGCCTGAGCCACAGGCGCCAAGCCAACACCACTGGTCGGGTGGAACAAACCATTCATCCTATAAGAGAGGAACTTAATGTTTATCTAAAATAAGCCCTACTGGTACTTTCTAGGCCATTAATCAATTTGCTGAATCCAGAATTCTAGGGTTCATGGTCAAGATGAAAACTGCAGGCTGGCTTCACCCTGTGGATGACCATCAAGTGTTACACAGCATTAAGTTGAATAAACACGGTCTCAGCACCTGTAGCATCTCAATCTGAGTTGCTGATGAGACGGTACACTGTGAAAATCTGAGTTCAACCAAGAATGGGCAAAGGATTGTTGAGAAAGGTTGTGCGTCATGGGCCCCAAGCATCCCTATGTCTTCTTACCAAGTGAGCCAAACAGCAAGTACACCAAGCATCCTTAATCCTTGAGCCACTTCTCTAGCTAGTTTTGTAGGTAATGAAACAGATCAAAGTACTATAAACGGGGACTCTAGTATTACTTGCCAACCTGTGCAAAAGCTGATAAATAATAATACAAAAACAACTTGTTCTTACATAATATCCTGGCATTTCAAACTTTAATAAGCTATTGAAAAGTTAAAGTTTAACAAATCAGAAAATTTATCTTGATGGATTTTTCTATTTTGCCAAAAATCACAATCAATATGCCTTCACATCATCTGAATTCATTACTAAATAGAAAACTAAGCAACCAGAAAGGTAACATTTCAATAGCTATGGAAATAATTTCAAATATATCCTTTAACAAGTAAAAGTGATTTTTATTAATAATTTTACTGTTCTCAACATATCTACCCGAATTTTAAGTAAAATAACCATTGGAAATGTGATCTGCTAACATAAATCTTCCAAACAGTTAATGGATTACAGCATAAATTATCTTTCTTTGCATTACATAGCTCTTTTGAAATAAGGTTATTTTCTAGGTCCAAGATTTTGTGTACATGTTTTAACAAAAAAGATAATTCATGAACCTTCATTTTCACTTTTTTTTTTTTTTTGAGACAAAGTCTCACTTTGTCACCCTCAGTAGAGTACTGTGGCATCATAGCTTACAGCAACTTCGAATTCTTGGGCTCAAGTAATTCTCTTGCCTCAGCCTCCCGAGTAGCTGGGACTATGGCCTACGAGTGCCTGCCATGACACCTTGCTGTTTTTAAAGACGGGGGTCTCGCTCTGGCTCAGGCTGGTCTGGAACTCCTGAGCTCAAGCAATCCGCCTGCTTCAGCCTCCCAGAACGCTAGGATTACAAAGCTCAAGCAATCCACCCTGCCCAGCCTCATTTTCACTTCTAATATTTCAGAATGTGCCTACTGTTACAGCCTGGGGAAAATGAAATAGAAATGACAACTCATCTAAAAGAGAATGAGCAACCAATCACTAAACTTAATAAGTCTTTTCTTTTAATAAAACTCAGAGAAGAGGTGAGGAAATGGGATAAAAAGGCACTCCAGGCAGCACCTCCTATAGGTGGGAGATATTCCTCATACTCAGTATAGATAGGACGACTGTCTTTCATGGATGGGCAGAGGTGGACAACATCTGTGAATATGTCAAAACAAAGTATTTCTTAAAATTTTAAAGGCATTATGTTACAACACTGTAATTTAAGAAATAAGAGTCTTAGTTCTATGGTCAGAACACGACTGATGGATCTACAAAGAAAGCTCTACTGAGGCATTTTTAGACTTGGAAGAATTTACTTCTTCCTTGCTACAGGAGTGTGAAGAAAAAAACTCTTATGTAGTTTTACAAATTTGCACTAAATAGTAAAAAGAAGATATCATTGATAACACTCCTTTAAAACACAAATATGTGCCAGAAAATTTGGCTTATTTCAACTGATGGACACAATTCCCATTCATGACAAAGCAAACTTCAATTACTGAATCACTAAGCAAAATATTTCTGATAAAAACTATAGAACATGGATAGTAACTGCTAAGTAACAGAAGAGCCTTAGAGAGGAAAATAGGTATCTGTAGCTATGTACCCAGTGTCTACATTGGCCTGTTTGTTTGTATTTTAGAACAACAATAATGACATTATTTTAATATAATTTTCCCTGATATCTTATGAAAATATCTTGCCACAGGACTTACCCAAAATCATCAGTAACTTTCTATTGAGGATGAGAATATTTTTTATTTCATTAGTAGAGGTAAAGATAATCTTGCTATTATAGTTGTTGCCATAGTTGTTGCATTTTGTTAGGAAACCTATAAACACAAACCAATTTCTTTTAAGAATCCTTAAGCCAACCATTAGTTACAAATCTTGATCTCTGAATGATTTACAAAAATAAAGAAACAGACCTAGGAATATGTAAACAGCCTGACTATTGTTTTGAAACATTCAGAATTGTCCAACAAAAGCATGTAAAATATGCTTCTAAGTCAAATAGATTGACAAGATGTCAAGCCAGTCACTTGAGGCGATAAAATTCACAAGTGCAAAGTGCTACTTCATCTGCTACTTCAAAAAAACTACACTTAGTCATAAAGTCATAAACCAATAATTATAAAGAATTCTGATGCCTAAAGTGAAATATTATGCACATTTATTTACAAT
Source organism: Arctocebus calabarensis (assembly GCA_963573935.1). Lineage (NCBI taxonomy): Eukaryota > Metazoa > Chordata > Mammalia > Primates > Lorisidae > Arctocebus > Arctocebus calabarensis. The sequence goes on along the minus strand of CAUYON010007667.1, from coordinate 14,862 downwards.
GTGTTTACCATTTGTGAAAACAGGCCAATGAATAAAAGTCAAAGCCTTGCAAACTGCCAGGGTAATCTAGTGTACTGTGAAAAACCAATGAATACAAAGCAACAGTAACAATACATTTTTTTTAAACTTTAAAAGCCGCATGTATGTATCTCATTATAAAATCATTTTAAAGGAAGCTCTTGTTGAGTAGGCAGCCAACTGTTAAGTGGCCCAGGTATCACCAATATACATGTTGTCTAAGGAAGTCCAGGGTAGGCCCCTATATTCACAGATTTCTATTTGTGATATTCTTTAGAATAAAATGGAATAAAGGAAAGAAAATAAATTTTTCTGCATTTTTATATGCTTTTTGAACCAATTAAGAGTTATAAATGGCATGAGACTTAAAAATGCTTACTGGAATTACGACCTAAGTCTGGTAACTACCACACTCCTCGCGCTCAGAACACCAAAGGCACTCAGATGTTTGCGGAATGAGTGAAAAAATATAGTCTACCTAATTCTGCCTTGTCTTAGTGAACTTAAAAAACACTGGTAAAGACTGTCTCTTGATGCCTGACCGACATAATTCACGTTTTAGGGGCCAGCACACACAATACTCAATTCAATGCAATTAAATTAATCATCACAGAATACCTCTTTCACTATATCATTTTTTATTTAAAAATTTCTGATAGTTCTCAATAAAATCCATATACCTTACCCTGAAACCATGGGCCCTTATTTATTCAAAGGAATTTACCAAACTCCTTCTTTGAACCAGACAAATACTAAGAACACTTCCACTAACGGGCACATAACTCCATGAAGAAGCGGTATTCAGAAACATCTGCCAGAGACACAGCTAAGGGAAAAATCAATTCTGAAGTTTCAGGCTACCTAATACAACTTCTATAGACTGGTTCTCACATGGGAAGTTACTGGGTTGATTTTCCATTTATACCATTTTCAAATATCACCACTTTGGCAGCTATGAAGAGAATAAATCAGAGCCGTTTGTCCTGCTATTTCTGCCAAACTGGCCCATTTCTGAGCTTTAGAAGTCCTAATTTCACCTATCACAATGGTTTCCCTCAAAGCCCAGCACAAACTGCTATGCCCCCATGGGGACTTCATGGAATCCATTCAAACTAAGAGACCTCCCCTCCTTTTGATGCCCCTGGAGTAGCCTTGTACTAAGGTATACTCTTGTGGCACTAAGGGCTTTTTTTATATTGTTAATGACACTATCAATTGAGATGATAAAGTTCTTAACAGCAAAGTCTTTAGCAGATTCCTCTCAAGTCTAGCACAGTTCTTTATATACAACAAGCCTTCTCAGAGTACAGCAAATAAAAACTATCATATTATATTTTACAAAAGTATTAAAATGTATAAAAACTATAAATAGATGGTTCATGGAACAAAGAAGAAAGTTTAAAAGTAACAATTTTAAAATTTGGAAAACATAAATAATGTTTAAAAAAATAAATAAATAAAGCCCTGAAATCCCTGTGATTGTTTTTTCAGATTACTTACTTAGAGAAATCAAAGGCTACAAGTCTGACAGCAAGTATATACATACCAGAAAACTAATCTCAAGTCTTGAATTATAATCATGATCTTGGGCTGTATATAATAGGAAAGCAAAATCTCTGTCTCTCACTCTCATCCTCTCACACACGCATCCACACTCATTCACTTCCATTCTCTCTCCAGCTGAAAGTCTAAGAAATTAAAATAGCTTTGTCCATTTAGACTCAGAGGCCAAAATAGACCTATCTTATTATTTAATACATGATTTAAGAAAAGAGAAAAATCTAGAATGGTGAAAACATTATAATTAATGTCTGTCCAAGAACACCTTCCTAAATGAAATTAGAATCTTTTGTGTCGTATCATTATGCACGTACATCCCTAATTCTTCTCAGATTTAGCCTCTCAATCACAAATGTTCACTACCGGCTATTCTGAAGTTAATTATTCTGAATTCCTGTATTGACATCTCCCTGTTTCCTATCTGGATTATTTCACTCTTTATTTGTATCAACAGAGGTAAACCTGAAAGGTATCTATACATATTTTAATACATCAAACATATAAAGCCATTTTTAAATTATACATTGTATCGCTCTTTTCTATTAAACAGAAAACCCAGGGACCTAACAAATGAAAGTATTTCATTATCTCAGAAAGTTTAATGAAATCTCTACTTCAGTTCAACTACTTACCCTTTCATGTGTCATCTTTAAAGAACTGATTGGTTTTACCTGCCAAATGTTAACAAAATTCAGTTCATGAATTAGCACACTATCCAGGTAAATTTTTTCCAATAATCATTTCTTCTGCAATGGCACTGTACGAAATCTAAGAGTCACACAACCTTGCAAACTTATACTTTATTATTTTGTTGTATTACTTCTCTAGCAATCTTATCAATGTTATTGAGGAGATTCTCACAAACATAAATAAGGAGGAAACCCACTGGGATATGACACAAAAGATACCACAAAAGATACAAGTCAGATACAAGTCTCACCCCAACCACCTTACCAAGAACTTTCTTTATAATGTGTGACCAATTTCTCTGAGTCTTAGTTACCTTACCTATCAAGTGAAGATACTGGACTACATGTCCTCCAAAATCTTTTCCAGTCTTAAAAACCCACTCAATTTCAATTTCATCTGAAATAAATAAGTCACACTACATAAAATTCAGAGTCAATTGACATTATGATCCAAGTGGAACAGGTGCAAACAAGGGACTTGGTGGGTGTGGGTACTATGGATTAGTTACCAGTCAGAGCGGAGCCTCACTGATATTGTGTGATTGATTAATTCCTAAGACATCCCTTTCTGGAAAGTCCTCATCTAAGAGGGCACAATAGAAAAAAAGTCAGTAATCAATTAATCTGAAACCTAATATACCAAGAAGAGTAAAATTTTTATTTGCTTAGAGTGACATATCAAGTATATGGTTGACCCCCCCCAAATCTAATCTAATGCTTAGATTTGTTACATTTGTTGCTGTTATTTTTCTGAACTATTTTAAGATGATACAATGCTCTAAGATTTCAATTTATAATTAGTTATCTCATCAAAGTAGCATGGTAATTATCAGGTGTTTAAAGTTAATGGGGAAACTATATAAAATATGTGACCTAGGTTTTATAACTTATCCCATTTTAACCTTTTGCATATAGACATTTCTCTTACATTAAAAAAGAAATCAACCATATTATGAATGTATATTTAAGACATCATTTTGTAAAGTATTCCATATACAGTTTTTCCTATTATAAGTCATCACTGAAAATGTGTGAGCTATAAGCCCATTACTTATTCACACTTTTATTTTTAGTAAATGACTATATGAACATAATTTATTTAATAGGGCTGTGAATTTATTTTCTCAAAGTAAAAATTAAATGTCCTCTTATTGAAAATACTCCATGTGTGTCCTCATTGTGATACTTCAATTCAGCAAGCAAAGCAACACATCATTCCTAAAAGATTATGATAATTACCAAAAAGTATTACAAGGTCATAATTATCAGCAAGAAAATACTCTACCCAAAGGGGAAAAATGTGTTAAATAGCAACAACAAAAATTATGAATTCTAGCCCTGACTCTATCACCACCAAAGTGAATGCAAGCTTCTCAATGCCCTCCCTACACCATCTGCCAAGTGAGGAAAAGCCTGCCCATTCCTCAAGCAAACTGTTAAAGAAAAGAAACCCCATCTAAACCTTTTCTCTGATATTTTCATGGAGCTATACAGTTAAAACAACAGGTCCCACTATACATCCTGAATAAACTGCTTTAGAGTAAGTAGCAAAATGCTAACATAAATACTAATTCTGAATTGACACAACTGCATTATAACTTTCTCTGTAAAGCAAAGTCAATTCTTTAAAAACCAAATGCTTCTTTTTAAACTGAAACTCCAAAAGGGGACAAAGATGTTTATGTTTCCCCAGTACCATGATTTTTAAGGTTTCAAATTCTATGTTTACATGTACTCTTCCAGCAAAATGAGCACCAATATGCTATGCTGACATCTTACACTCACAGTTTTGTACTTTTCAAAAAGTTTCCACAAGTATCATCACAAAACTTCATAGTGCAATGAATGGAAAATAATTTACAGATTACAGATAAGAAACTAAAAAAAAAAAAAAATGTTGTGCTACTTATCTAAAACTACACAAGGAGAAAGTAACTACTCAGTTTTGCTGACTCCTATGAATCAGTCTGTTTTGCGAGTTCACACACAGATGTGCGCACACAGGCCTGTGTAACTGCTGCCTCTTCCTGCCTGGAGAAAGCCTACAGAAATCTGCATATGAACAAAATTTTCTCAAACTCTGTAAAGCCACAGATGAAAGCTAAGGTTTCATAGGCTATGAAGGCAGTCCTCAAGACCACAGGAAAATTGTGTTTTGCTCAAAACCCAACCACATCCTGGAGAGTTCTGAGCCATCCTCAGGTCCCTAAATCCCTTGATTTTTCTACATGAGTACTTCTGCTCTAATGGAGCCTTCTCATGCATCTTGCCCTGGGTGTCCAACCCTTTTTCTTTTCTGCTGCAGACTGAAAGAAGAGTTGTCTTGGGCCATACATTAAATTCACAAACACTAATGAAAGCTGATGAGCAATAGAAAAGGTGTGTGTATACTTTTTGTGATATCTGACACCACAGATAATCAAAACAGTCCTCAAACAATCTGCATGCGGCCCATGAGGCCTGCAGGTTGGACACCCCTCCTGGTGTACTCCAAAGATAATCCTTTCTTAAACACTATTCTACCCCTTTACTGTTTAAGATTCTTTACGAATTCCGTCACTTACTTGTTAGACCAAATTTACGTATATCTTACGAATTCAATGCTTGATAAAGCAAATATAAAGACCTGAAGACTATCCATTTGAGTTTTGAAAAATCATGTATGTCTAAAGATTACATAAGGATATGTTTCCAAATAATGTCTTTATTTAATTAGTCACTATGCCTTAGAATGCCTAAAATTGCAATGTCCTATACTCAACTGAGTGACAGAAAATGCAAAAATTAACTTATTTCCTATACCCAAAGAGCTTAAATTATAAGAATCATAGACAAACTTATATGAAATTACAATATATTATGATATTGGCCATATTCCATATCAAATGATATTTCCAATTTTCTAAGAGGCTTTTTCCTTTTCAAAAAGAAGGGAGGGAGGGAGAAGAGAAGTTATCAAGTGATATCAGAAACTTTTCAGCTCTACTAAGCCTATCATATGAACCAAATGAGATACTGAACCATATAGCCAGATCTTTTCTATTAAACCATGACTATATGCTCTTGGTCGTGATTGATGAGTCTTTAACTATACCATTAGTTTTAACTGTATTATAGATTTATACATTTGTATTCATAAATGTTCTTCAAACTCTGCTCTTTAAAACACTAGAATTCCATGAGTTGTTCTTGATATTCCCTGACCCCCCCAAAAGAGGGCTGGGGAGATCCAGATCAAATTCATATGCAAAATACTGGGCTAAATAAAGTCAAGCAGATTTCTTTGCTTTAAGACTCCTTGGAGATCCTAATAAGCTAATGTGGAATGTTAGCACAAAAAGATGACCCTATATAGATTTTCCAAACATGTCTAGCCACAAAATTCTTCTGCAGAATTTCTATTATCTTGGCAAAGTCTAGCAACCCGTGGAACATAGCTTGGTTAATATTCATTCTAAATGTTCTCTTTTGGTCCAAATTTTGGCAGGTTTTGGTATTAAAAATATAGTAAGTTAAGGGCACATATTGGAAATTCCTACTCATTTCAATTTAAAGGCAAAAATGTTAAAAACAGGCCCAGAGGTCTGATTGTGAAGGCAACTCAGGTTACTACATTAATTCTTCCATAGTTGTCAGTCTATTAGTTATAAGGTTTGAGTCAGTTTGCAAAACTGATTTTTATCTTATTCACTGATTTTCTTCATTAAATTCTACCTTGAAATTTACATTATTATTCCTCCATGTCTTCCTTATAAATCTTAGCTACCTTTTTATTCTTAACATTTCTAGGTTGATTTCTTCCAAGAAAATCTTTTTGAAAGCAGCACATGGTTAAGAATTTTTTTTTTAATTGAAGTCTCTCTTTTAAAAGGAAATTTAACATCCTATACATGAATTGTTTCACTGACACTTATCTTTTATATTCTTATTTCTTATGTTTCCTTGCTATTCATTTTCTTCATATGTTGCCATATGGGTCATGTTTGCTTGTTTAATTTTGTCTAGCTGTTTCAAAAACAAGCATATATCCTCTTTTATTTTAATTATACTAATGGCAACTCTAAGTTGTTTAAGGTCCTCCTTCAACCAGATTTTCACTCACTATCGAAGCAAAATTGAACTCTACCTTCTGGCACACAAGTCCAGGTTAGCTGAGGAAGAACTGATGATGCCATCGTCACTCTTCCCACCCCCCTGACACCGCTCCCAGTTCTTGGAGGACTACAGGTTTTATAAGCATAGCCCATCTAAGTTGCTTCTGGCATTTTGTACTGTTTACAGTCTTCTTGCATAATAAGTGTTTAGTCTTGCTTCTATATCTAATTTATTTATTCCTAGTGCTTCTGTACAAAGCTGCTCCTTTCCTAAACTCTCCTCCAACAGGACATCTTCAAGTAATTTTTTTAAAGAGCCCATAGGCAATATGCTATTTTCTCTAACCCTTGAAAATCTAAAAATATCATTCTCTTGCTATCATATGTGAACAATAATTTGGTTGTGTGTACTGTTTTTCAGCCATAAGCCTTTGCTTTACTCTATTTAAAGCAGTGAAGTAACTGTTCCATTCCTTCTGGCATTTTATGTTACTGAAGAGAACACATTGATCTTTTCCAACTCTTCACTAAACATCCTAGTTCCAGTAACTTACTTTCATCAATTATTGGCTTAGAATTGTGTATTCAGTACTACTTAATCTAATCCTTGCTTGAAATAAATCAAGCTAGCAATGTGAGTCACTACGATAAAGAGCATGATAAGGAAATTATTTTATCTACATTTATCATTTCTACACAAAATGCATCTTTTGCTCTGTAATCATTAAGCAAGTCTGCCAATTCGTTTGCTTAAATTTCCTTTAATCGTTAAGTCCCTTGATTGTTTAAATCAATAATCATTCATCTTCTCAGCTGGCACACAACCTGCCTCCTATATACCAATGAGTTATAAGCCTGTAGCTCCAGAATCTCATTTCCAACTGCACCATTCTGCCTGATATCCCAAACCCAGTATGTCTAAACTCTTACTTTAAACTCATTATACTGTTTTCCCCCTCTTAATAACTGGCATTGTCACCCACTCATCCCTACATCATACCAGACCCTTTTATTCCCACATCTCCACATAATTCCTCAATACCTCTTAGTTCTTCTCTCCAACTTCACTCAGCTTATCCCAGACCCTCACAATCCTTGATACTATTACCACCAGTTAACTGCTCTTCCTGGCTTTAGTAATGTACTTCCTACTCTACATAATCTATATGACACATCTAAAATGAAAATCGATGTTATGCTCCTGTTAACCCCCTTTAATGAGTGAAACAGCATATATTCAGCCTCACTCCTTACTTGCCAGCACTTTCCCCCATACAAATATTACAGCCTGGCATTAAGGGACCATTTACATTCCCTCCAAATGCCAGGTTGTTTCATGTCTATGACACAGGCTGTACCATCTTACTAAAATACCCTTCCCAACCAGTCACCCTGGCCAACTTTGCTTGGTACTCAAGTAGCCCTTTATAAAATACCTCTTCAAGTATTTGTCTCAGGATATTTAAATGAATCCGTTGTCTGTGTATCTGAGGTCCTACCCATTTAACTATATATTAGCAAATACTACGTAAGGGCTAAATCTGTTTATTTTTCATTTTTATACCTCTAGTACACATTAAGATCCAATAAATATTTGTTTAATAACAAATTTAGGAAACATAACAAACGAATTTAGAAAACAAAAGAAGAATTTCTAAAGTCTACAAGTCTAACAGGAAATCTTAGTTCAGATTCACATAAGTAGCTACTTTCCAGTGACTAAAGACAAGATATCTGCCCTGTTTCTAATACCCTCCCCTCTAGAGGAAAGTTCATAATGAGTACATAGCATAAGATCACAGAACAAGTTCCAAACCCTTCTCTCACATGCAAAAAATACAGGGCACTTTCTACTGTGAAAGAATGGCTAAAAGAAATAAGCATTGAAACTTCTCAAATGCATTCAAAAGCATTCTATAATAGACATATTCTTATTTGACAATGTGAATGTTACTTTCTTTGCATTATTATTAATATTGCTTAATATTTCGATGCAGTAATCATCTGATTTCTTTTCTGAATTTATTCATCTTCTTTCATTCTTTTCGAGGTTTTTTGTTTCTAGTCCTTATCTTAAATACGGTTATTGTTATTAAATATTAAGCCTGTTTAATTCTGTGAAGGCAAAAAGTGGAAACCTAATAAACACATGTATATATAAAAATTAAAAAAAAAGAAACTTCTTAAATGTTAATTGGACTTAAATACAAGACAGGATCATTTCTTCCACTTATCTTTACATAATAATCTTCCCATGATGATGTGAAACACAAATGATCTCTACTCAGCTCCTTTATGGAATTCTGTCCGAAAAGCTTGGATAGATGTTGTGTTTGTTCAGGTTAACTATGCGTACAATATGTTATTACAAATTTCCCTATGTTTCTGCTATGTTGTAGCAACAACTAATGTTGGGCAAAGACACATGCTCACCAAGCTAATCATTTAGCTGTAATAACTAGAAAAATCATGACAACCAAACGGACATAACATAAAGAGCTAAGATAAATAGCTTTAACCATCTTCAAAACCAGAAGATAAAAAACATTCTACTGAATTTCTTGTACTAAATAATTCATGGTATGAATTCCATCATAACACAGTTGATAAGGCCCTATGGAATACAGGCTAGTACTTGGAAATACTTTCACCACGATGAATTATTTATTGTAAGGTCATTTGTTTTAACAGTCTTTGGTCTGTAACAAGAATTCACTAAGAAAAAAATCATCACACATAAAAAATGAAAAATACTTAAATAAAAGAAAAAATATAATAGAATTTTCTGTATTAACACATAGTCTTACACTCTATCTTTATAGGAAGACTTGTTAACTGCTCTTTTTTTTTTTAAAGACAGAGTGTCACTATGTCACTCTCGACAGTAGAGTGCCATAGTGTCACAGCTCACAGCAACCTCCACCTCTTGGGCTTAGGCGATTCTCTTGCCTCAGCCTCCCAAGCAGCTGGGACTACAGGCACCCACCACAACGTCCGGCTATTTTTGTTGTTGTTGTTGCAGTTTGACCAAGGCTGGTTTCGAACCCGCCCTTGGTATATGGGGCCAGTGCCCTACTCACTGAACCACAGGTGCCGCCCTATTAACTGCTCTTTTTTTAATACATTTGACAAATATTTTTTGTATGCCTACTCTATTATAGACACTGTTCTATGCATTGATTATTCCTGAACTTCCAAAATCCTCTTTTCTTTACATACTACAGTATATGGTAAACCATAAAGCACATTTAAATTATTTCCCAACAGTTACTTCTTTTGATGCTCCTAAAAGTTAGACAGGGAAACTAAGGCCTGGAGCTCAATGCTAAAGCAGTGAATAATGACCCCAGCGCAGGTGTTCTGATGTCCTGTCCAGTGAACCTTTTCAATGGCCTTCACTCAGGTCCTGACCATATTCTTTAGATCTGGATAAGTCATAACAAAAGAAAGTATTTAGTGAATAATTAGGTTAATAGGACAAAAATCCTAATAATTAATGAAACAAATTTAGGCTGTTATTTTTATTTCTTCAAAAACTTATGCCTTATCCCTCCTCCTGCCCACCTCCCCCTCACACACAAAAGAGACATAATAAATGCACCTTTGAGTTTGTTTGCTCTCCTTTTTAGCAAGCATAGACTTCCAAAGCAAATGAAGATTTAAAAAAAAGAAAAGGAAGAAAGGAAATTAAAATGCAAGTATATAAATGCCAGGAACTTACACTTACACAAAACAATCCTTACTCTTAATACCAAGATTTTCAATGTCATTACAAGGTAAATCAAAGTTATATTTTATGGTTTGAAATTTACCTTCTGAGAAACTAAATTCAGTGCTCTTATACATGTATTGTTCTTTGTATCTCTAAATTGAACTATGCTTTGAATGGATTGTACAAAGTTAACCTAGGCAGCTGCTAAGCAAACTTTCTCACCAAACTCTGCCAAATGATTTCAATCCTGGCCTGTACCATCTTGTAATCCTTCTCTGTTCTTTTGAGCATGGCTTATAAAATCATGCCAAGCTGTGAATATGTCAACTTATGCAAACATATACTAGAAATAAATGTATTTTCTCTGGCATGCTCGCTCATCACATAAAACTATGATTTTTACAGAAATACTATCAAAAAAACAAGGATTATTATTTTAAAGTAAAAATAAGAATAGCAAACAATGTTATGCTGATGAAGCTATTTAGGGTATTATACAAGAGACTTTAAGTATCAAGTACTCTGACCAAATACCTGAAAATCTAGGTAATAGTAACTACTTATAGACACTCAAAATGGGATTATATAATTGATATCCAGTTAAATTTTGTTTTTGGAAACCTTCTGAATCTGTGAAAATCCATTATTCCAAGTGAGGCATGATAAAGTATTGTGAAGATAGTATGGAGCAAGAGCTTTAAAAACAGATTTATTAAGGATGGAGATGAGATTACTTGGAGGTTCATAAGAAAAATACCTTACATACTACACTGCAGTTAGGCAGCAACTTACAAGTTAACTTTCAGTTTCCCCATATTCACTGGATATTTCTTTACTTTTCAGTAAAAACTCCCCTTTTAAGTGAGAAAGGATGAACGGGATCCCCAACACACCTTCCCTGGACAGACTCTTCTGCTGCTCCCTATAATCCGTGACTCCCGTCTACTGTTGACACCAGAGCTCTACTCCAGGCCAGACCTCTCTGCTGAGCTCAAGATACTCACAACCAACTTCCGATTAGACACTGTCACTTATATGTCCCACAAGCATCCCAAACTCAACATGAAAGATGCACCCTCCTCCCACTGCGCAAAGCAACAAATATTCCTACCAGTTAGGAATTCCTACCCTAGTTACTTTTGACACATGTAGATTTAATCAGAATTGAGGGAATGCTTCCATACCATCTGCATAAAACAACAGGACTCTAGATTCTAACCTGATCTGGTTAGTATTTCTTTCCCTTTGTTCTTCGGCATCAGGCATTAAGACAACTTTACAGCGAAGGCAAAACTTACATTTCTGTGTTATCTCAGAATACTTCAATTCCACCTTCCTTGGATAACAAGTATCGATACTCATTTGATTTGTACACACAATGTATGGGAGGATCTGAAGACTGTCTTGGCACCAAGATGGCGCAAAAAGGCCAGCTGCAAGCATGTTTTGTATAAAGTCACGGTCTTTCTGAAACTGTAGTGGAACAAAGTTTGTTCCTCCATGTCTCATAATCATGCTCCTACTGCTTATGGAAAACTACAAAGAGTCAAAATTACAAAAGAATTCAAAAACATTCTGATGCAGGGAAAGAGTGTGCCTCTTTGTCTCTAGTGAAAAGACACCCCTACACTCCATGAGGCACTAAACACCAAGACATAAATAAAATGTGCTATGTATATGCAGGAAACTTTAAGATTCTAATTTCTTCATTTCATCCCATTTCAATAAAAAGCCACAGTTACTTAAAGGTGGAGAAAGGGGGGATAAGGAGGAAAAGGGTGAGAAAAAAAGTACTGAAACTGAAGACAAATAATACTATCACTTACTCAGACCACACCCGCCACCAGCCACTGTAGGCTATTCTAGACTCCAGTCTCACTCATCTTCAGCTCATTCGTTAACTCTTTTTTTTTTTTTTTTTTTTTTTAAGCAAAAATGATTTATCCACCACTCAAGTTCTGGGAATACAAAAAGGACTAAGGCATTTCTGACCCCTCCAGTTACTCACAGGGAGACGCACAGAAACAGATTTTACACTCAAGGAAGCAAGCACATGACAGACCCCGTCCCTGGACACTGCTGCCACATGCACAGGAGCTCACAGGGAGGGTCTCGGGGTCCCAGCAGGCTGTCAGGGGCAAGCAAGACGCCCAAGCCAGGTGGAGGAAGGAGGAGGACGTCGCAACTGAAGCGTGAACAACTAGTGAACTACAAGCAGTGCCACGAGACGGGAGCACCGGGTACAACAGAGGCAAGAGCCAAGGCCCTAATCATAAAGTAGTTTTAAGAGACTAAGGAGACAGAAATTAGTCAGAAACCAAAACTGAAGGGCTTTCAGCAAGGAAAAAGCTAGTTAGAAGTGAGGAGAAAGTACTGGGGAATTTCTAAAAAACAAATTGAACTCAATCTTACATTTAAGAATAGGAAAAAAGAAAGAAAACATTAAGGGGAGTTCTGTTTATAAAAACAGAAATGACACGTTTTTCTCTGTAACTTCTAAGTATACTATAATATCACCTAAGTATGAATTTTCAAGTTTTAATCTCTTCATGTCTCTCATAAACCAAACTTAACCATAATACAGGTTTTTAACAAATCCACCTCCGAGTTCCCCTTTACAGTAATCTTGATTCTATTTTTGATGCTAGCTCCTGATCTACCATAACAACCAGATAAAGAGATAACAAAGCACTATGGCTTTTATTGGTATAACATTCAAAATTTGAAAGGATAAAGGAAAATAGCTTCACGATCACCTTATAGGAGAGAAAAGGTTCAATCTCCTCAGCGTGGTATTCAAAACCTTTCTTAATGAAATCTCTGAAGACCTTTCCAGTTTAATTTCTATGTGCTTCTTTATTAATTCATGAATATACATTGTATCTTTGGCCCATTTGGCATAGGTACTTTAAAAGTGATGTAAATGTTTTTTTAAAATAATCATTATCATCATGATTATTCTTTTAAACTTCTGGCAATAAAAACTATAAAGAAGATACTAAATGAAATGTATTTTGAAGAGGAAAAAATCTTTCACTGTGTCAGCATTTAATTTGCAACAGGTAATTATTCTTTTTTTTTTTTTAATTGTTCCAGATTCATTGAGGGTACAAAGAGTTTGCTTCCCTCTGTTAGGTAAAGTCCCTCACATCGCTGCATCCTGCCCCCAAGAGGGGCATACATCGTAACCACCTCATCCCTCTCCCAACTCCCTCGCTCCCTCATTCCCCATCTTGAATTGACTTGAGTTTTTCACTTATGTGAGTATGTATTAGATCTTCATATTAGAATTTAGTGGATTCTTGCTTCTCCATCCTTGTGATACTTTACTAAGAAGAATGTGTTCCAACTCTATCCAGGTAATTATTCCTAAGAAGACAATAATTACAAGTATCAACCTCATCATATCCTTATTTAACTGACTACAACAATTACTTCATGAGATTATGGTTGATGTATCAAAATGGAATTAATTTGACAAATAGTAAGCACTTTTGATGGGCAAAAAGGTTCTTACCCCTTCGCAGAAAGCCATGGTTTACCCTTAACCTGAACCAGAAATGAACCAACCTCTAAGAAAAGGAAACAGAAAGATAATGAGTGAATATCTTTGTAAATCAAGTTCAATTCAATTTAATCTGACTGCTGGTCCTATTTTAACCTCATGTCCTAATTCTAGGCACACATCTTTCATTTTATTCCTTGTTGCCCAAGTCTCTACTTATAATAATTACCAAACTGGTCACTGTCTTGACTCCACACCCCTCCCCACTGGTACCAAGTTCATGTCTGACACACTCATTTTTCCTGGTCCTAGTTCCCATCTCACTCCACTCTGAAATCTTTCAGAAGTTGGAACTCAGAATTCAGATATGAAGCCCATCCTTCTGGCCTACATCCCTCCCTGAATGTCCTGACAGTGCCCACTCACCGATCAGACCTGTACCTATTTCACCCAGTCAGACCTCACACCTGGCACCTTCTATAGACCTTGCAGGGACATGTGCCTGGCATTCTTCCTAGTCTTCCCTGAAACCAACAGCTCAATTGTTCTGGACACTCACTGCTAGGGCCTGCCCAGACCGCCTACCTCATTTGTCTGGGAGGCAGTTTTCCCCCATTCTCTGAATGACCTGTTGTGACAAGAATGGTTGTAGGTCCTATAGGAAACACAAACATGTACAGGACATGATTCACACCTTCCAGGAGCTTTTACTCGAGGAAGGAAGCTAAGAGAAGTATAACTACAGTAACAGTCAGCAAGTGCTACAGGCCGAAAGAAACAGAAGACAGAGATGCTTCTTTATACTTTTTATATAATATTTGACCAGAGTATTAAAGGATAAAGATGATTTGATAAGGTGAAACTGAATAGCTGAAGTGTAGGAAAAGGCATTTAAAGGAGAAAGCATAAAAATAGAGCAGAGAAGCCAGAAAGGGGACAACATTTATCCAAAAGTGGTAAGCTGTTAAAAGTGACTAAAATGTAAGCAAATATACAGGAAATGAATTGGGAAGGGTAAGTCAGGACCAGGCTAAAGCCAGAACCCCTCTAGGGAGCCATGACAGACAGGTGAGGCAGGAAATATCACAGACTATTTGGTCATTGCTCTACTCTCACATGCTGCAATTAATAAACACGGAAATATTTTTTTTTTTTATAATTTTATTGAATCATAATTCTGTACATTGGTGCAATCATAGGGCATGATTCATATACATTCAGAAATGTTTTCATCGTACTGTTACAGGTAGCCTTCATGGCATTTTCTTGATCACTATATAAAGA
>CAUYON010007665.1:0-31593 GCA_963573935.1 Arctocebus calabarensis | reverse complement strand
TTCATATGAAAGCTATAAATTAGTTTCATAGTAGGGCTGAGTACATTGGATACTTTTTCTTCCATTCTTGAGATACTTTGCTAAGAAGAATATGTTCCAGCTCCATCCATATAAACATGAAAGAGGTAAAGTCTCCATCTTTAAGGCTGCATAATATTCCATGGTATACATGCACCACAATTTATTAATCCATTTGTGGATTGATGGACACTTGGGCTTCTTCCATGACTTAGCAATTATGAATTGGGCTGCAATAAACATTCTGGTACAGATGTCTTTGTTAAAATGTGATTTTTGGTCTTCTGGGTATATACCTAGTAGAGGGATTGTAGGATCGAATGGCAGGTCTATTTTTAGATCTCCAAACATCTCCAAACATCTTTTCAAAAGGAACATATTAGTTTGCATTCTCACCAGCAGTGTAGAAGTGTTCCCTTTTCTCCATATCCACGCCAATATCTGGTTTGGGGATTTTGTGATGTGGGCTAATCTTACTGGAGTTAGATGATGTCTCAAAGTAGTTTTGATTTACATTTCTCTGATGATTAATGATGATGAGCATTTTTTCTTATGTCTGTCTTCTTCAGAGAAGTTTCTGTAGAACACTGAAACTGGACCCATACCTTTTACCATTAACTAAGATAGATTCTCACTGGATTAAAGATTTAAACTTCAGACACAAAACTATATAAATACTAGAAGAAAGTGCAGGGAAAACTCTTGAAGGAATTGGCCTCGGTGAATATTTTATCAGGAGGACCCACCAGGCAATTGAAGCAACATCAAAAATATACTACTGGGACCTGATCAAACTAAAAAGCTTTTGCACAGCCAAGAACACAGTAAATAAAGCAGACAGCCCTCAGAATGGGAGAAGGTATTTGCAGGTTAGGACAAAGGTTTAATAACCAGAATCCACAGAGAACTCAAACGTATTAGCAAGGAAAGAACAAGTGATCCTATCTCAGGGTGGGCAAGGGTCTTGAAGAGAAAAACTTCTCTGTTGATTTTGTTTTTCAAACGTGTGTATCTAGCAATAGTAGTTACAATTTATTGAGCACCTATATTGGTTAAGCTTTTTAAGTATGTGCATCACCTTTAAGTGTTACAATAACCCTGTTAAGTCTTATTTCATTTTACGGCTGAGCTCATTGTGGTTAACAACTTGTTCAAGTGGCAAAACCTAGAGCTGTCTGATTCCAATATTCCAATGTACATGCTTTTTTTTTTTTTTTTTTGACAGAATCTCAAGCTGTCACCCTGGGTAAAGTGCTGTGGCATCACAGCTCACAGCAACCTCAAACTCCTGGGCTCAAGCAATTCTCCTGCCTCTGCCTCCTAAGTAGCTGGGACTACAGGCAACCCCCACAATGCCCGGCTATTTTTTGGTTGTAGCCGTCATTGTTGTTTG
Organism: Arctocebus calabarensis; assembly: GCA_963573935.1. NCBI lineage: Eukaryota > Metazoa > Chordata > Mammalia > Primates > Lorisidae > Arctocebus > Arctocebus calabarensis. Next base: position 30,182 of record CAUYON010007665.1, on the reverse strand, counting down.
GCGGGCCCGGACTGGATTTGAACCCACCAGCTCAGGTGTATATGGCTGGCGCCTCAGCCTCTTGAGCCACAGGCTCTGAGCCACATGCTCTTAATGTACATCTCAGTTCTGCCTCTCCATGGCTGCATTTTTTTTTTTAATTTCGCATTATTCAGCGTACAATTGGGTGGAGAATAGGAGACATGTAAATAAATTCTGCAATGGCTCTGTAAGGCATTATTTAGCATTTTGTGTTTTCTGGTGATGCTTCAGCATGGATGTTTAAGAGCTTATCTTCTGTTTATTTTAACATTTATTGAGCACCTTCTCCATGCTATGCCCTGCCCCTAGTGTATGGATTTAGAGATGAATAAGGTGGAGTTCTTATCTGCCAGGCCTCCAGATGCTTACAGACCAAGCATCTAATCTTTTAATTGGTTCTCACCTGGGTGGATTACTCTGGGGCTTTATTTTCAATACTGGTATTGATTTGTGCAAATGCACCTATTTTCTCCCAACTTCATGACAAATGTGCCTTTTTTTTTTGACGCCTTGCTATGCTCAACCTGTAACAAATATACAAGAAGTAGAAAATCTATGTGGTAGAAGAACCCATAAGGACTTTAAGCAACTAAGCAGTCACACATAATCAACTTTTTACATTTTGGGGATATTTCTCTGTAACGGTATATGTGATATGAGTTTGGGTGACTTTTCCAGGGAGTCAATTCTAATTATATTTAAACAAAATACAATATCTGAATATGGAAACACTAACCACTTTGCAAGACTAGTATTTTAAGGAATTCTTGGTTCAATGAAATCTTATATTGACATTTCAAAATTCTTTAACTTTTCAAAGTCTTTGGAAAATTTTTGAGTGGTGTTTAGAAAGGCTTTACTGCCATGCCTCTCCAGAAAATAAAATCTAAAGATTTGTGACATAGAGAACTTTTTACTTTAAAATTCAACGTCTTTAAGATTGCCAGGTATGTTCCTAGATATATTCTGTGTGGTTGAAGTTTGGGGACATCACTAGAGAAATGGAAGATAATACTCTGACACAAAATGATAGAAAGCTTATGATGTATGAAATTTTCCGCATAATCTCAGCGAAGAGAATATTCACTTTGTTAAGGAAATTCCCAGACTCAGTATATCTAAGCCATATCAATTAAGGACTATGTACTTAATGTATGAAAAATAACTATAAAATGATTAACTGGCCCTTAAACATTGAGACCATTACTTCATTTTTTAAAAAATGGACTAAGCCCCAGCTTTTTAGGTGACTATATGTATTTTGAGGATAGTTTGGGATCCCTGTGAATTCTTCATGATATATAGATGTAGAAAGAATATACAAACCATGTACTGAATTAAAAGACACATTAGGTGAAAGTATTTTGTTTCGGACTTTGTATATCATCACATACAAAATTTATGCTGTTATACTATTCACTCTTTTTAGCTTCTGACTTGCAGCCAACAAGATTTTCCTTCCAACTTTGCCTTTTTTTATTGAGTTGAAAGATTTGTCCCTCTCACTTAGCCTAGTCTAGGTCTTCCTCTAAGAAATTTGCAGCATGTCATGAAAAATGCCTGTAGCAGAGACATATGCGAAGTATTAGTACTTTGCTTTAATCACTAGAGCAGAGTCACTCCATGAATAATTTAAGCCACACAAGCGTCCTGTTGAAAACCAAGACCTCTGGGTTGTGAGTCATCTGTTCTTTCTGTGGCAGGTGTTGGGGTCAAGGCACGTGGGATCATTACTATGGTTTGTAGAAAGGACAGTTAGCGGTATGAGTCCCAAAGCTACCGCAATCAGTGTACTTTCAGTAAACAAATACTTTTCTCCCTGCAGACCTGAGTTTTAGGTTCTCTCTGTAGTATTTCATACGGAAGCAACAGCTGATGAATTTTAGTCCCTCAGAGCAGGACCTTTTATCTGAATTAAAAAACCACCAAGCAATTTCACAAACGTATAAACCTGTCAAAGTATGTTTTATGGAGAGCCAGGTATGGACAGTGGTTGGAAAGGCCTGTTCTGTGGCCACCTAGATCCCATGTTCAATTTAGTTGAATCTTGATGATATTAACATTTAACAATCGTCAGGCTGAAAGTAAGTGGGGAAAAAGTCTCTAGCACAGTATCATTCCAGAGAAGGGTAGTGTGAATACATAAAACCTTGATTAAAAATGATATATCTGTGGCTGGAAAATATAATTCCTTCATTCCTTTCTTCATTCACTTATTAATTCAAAACATACTGATTATTGGTAATCAAGAAGCTTATAAGAAGATATAATGCTAATTTGTAAGGGACATATTGGTTGATTTTATATGTAATAGATAGGTGCCTCAAGAATTCCTGAGAGTGCTAAAAATTTTTCCCCAAGATATATAATACATACAAATACAACAAAGGATGATTTCTTGAAATGAAATTTTAAAAAATCTTTGTGATTAAAGACTGAAGAAAAAGTAAGTAATGATCACATTCAACAAATGGTTTTGGGAAAACTGGCCATTTTCTTCACATGTAGAAGAATGAAGTTGGATGATTATCTAAAACTATATGCGAAAATTAATTCAAAAATAGAGCAAAGACCTAAATCTATAGAGCTCTTAGAAGAAAGTATTGAGCAAAATCTTCATGACATTGGATTTGGCAATGATTTCTTTCCTTTTTTTTTGTTTTTTGTACGAAAGGTCTTTATTGGCGGGGGATGCTGCAGAGCAGCACTAAGGAGGGGGGAGAGAGAGAGGAGAAAGGGGCAGGGAGAGGGGGAAAGAGGAGAGAGGAAAAGGGGGGGAAGTAGAGAGGCGAGAGAAAAGCTTGGCAATGATTTCTTAGATATGACACCAAAGGCACAGGCAATAATAGAAAATATACAAATTGGACCATATAAAAATGGAAATATTTCATGTAACAAAAGATAATATCAACAGAAAAAAATGCAATCCATGGAAAGCAAGCAAATATTTTAAATAACATATTGAATAAAGGCTTCATATCCAGAATCTATACAGAATTCTTAAAACTCAACAATAAAAAAAAAACCAGATTCAAAAATAGGCAAAAGACTTAAATAAAAAAATTTCCAAGCAAAAACATAAATGGGCAATAATTGCACATTTCAAAGATGTTTGACATCACTAACCCGTAAGAAAATTCAAAACTATAGTGAGATGCTACCTCATGCCCTTCAGGAATGACTGCTAAGGCTACTTTCAAAAACTCCAGAAAGTAACAAGTATGGGCAAAAATGTAGAGAAATCAGAATCTTTGCGCACTGTTGATGTGAAGGTAAAATGGTATAGCCACTATGAAACACAATATGGCGGGTTCTCAAAAAATGAAAAATAGCATTACTGTGTGATTTGGCAATTGTATTTTTGCATATATAGCCAAAATAACTAAAAGCAGAATCTCAAAGATATATTTGTATACCTAAATTTATGGTTTATGGCAGCATTAGTCACAATAGCCAAAATGTCAAAACAACCCCATTTTCCATCACAAATGAGTAGATAAGCAAAATGTGGCATATATAGTACCATGAAATATTATTCAGCCTTAAAGAGTAAGGAAATTCTGATACATACTGCAATGTGGATGAAGCTTGAGGGCCTTCCAGTAAGTGAAATAAGCCAGACACAAAAGGACACATACTGTATGGTTCTACTTACATGAAACACTTAGCAGAGTCAAAAGCATAGAGATAGAAATTAGAACAGTGATTGTCAGGGACTGAAAAAGGGGGAAAGAGGGAGGTATTGTTTGATGGGTATAGAGCTTCTGTTTACAAGATCAAAAGAGGTCTGGAGACAGGGTGGTGCTGGCAAAACAACATTGAATACTGCATTTAATAACACAAACCTGTACACATAAAAATGGTTAAGGTGGTACATTTTGTGTTGTGTGCATCTTACCGCAATAGGAAAAGTTGTTGACAAAAAACTGCAATGATTCTACCCATCAGCAGCCATGGGCGATGTCTTGGATATTCTGGCTTCTCTCATCCCAGAAGAATTAATAGCTGCTTTAGATTTTGGTGATCTGGTAGAGAAAGTCTTTGGAAGACTTCCTGTAACATGGTGACCAACAACGGGGCCAGTTTAGGAGCTGACCTATGCCACCTCCTGTGCGAGGTTGCAGGACCAGCAGGCCCACCGGGAGGGGTGGTGTGTGACCTGTGCGGGATGGGACGCTAAGTGGTGCTGCCTGTGGGCAGGCAGAAGGACCAGGGTGGAGCTAGGAGGAGAGGAGGGCTACAAGCAGGGCATCCTTTGCCTTTAATGATCCGTGCTTGCTTAGGCAAGGGGCAGCTCAGGGCAACCACTGAGATGCTTCTTCAATCAGCAGAGAACCATCTGAAAATGGGGATGCTATAGCTAGAAACTCATAAATGAGAGAAGGCATGGTAAAATGTTTGGTTTTAGAGCTTTGTACATGGTAAATGATAAATGCTAGGCTTCATTTTTATTATTAGATTTCCTTTTATAGTCTCAAATTTGTGCATTCTGTCTTTTATGAAGTGTTTATCAACTAAATGTAAACTTCAACCTAACTTGTGTTCGTATTTTCACAAATTCAGAATTATGGAAATATGAATTTGAATTATATATGTTTGTTTCTATTTTTAATGGTAAGGATAACCTCTTTCTTTTATTATATTTGCCACCTAAAAGTAATTCATACTCACTATAAAAATGTTACAAAACTTAGGAAGCTTAAAGGCAAGTAGAATTCACTCACGATGCTTTTCTGGGGGTTAAGTGCTATTAATTTTCATATACTTCTTTCTAGTATTTTTAGATATACATATAGTGTGTGTATATATATATATACACACACACATACAACAAAATTTGATATATGTGTATATACACATATTATATATACACACATATAACAAAATTTGATATGTGTGTATATTACAAAATTGGAATCATTACTATATATAATTTGTACCATGTGTTCTTAACATTAATATTTTATCATAAACATTTACCTATGTTATTAAATATTCTTCAAAAATATGACTTTTAATTTTTACCTAATATTCTATTACAGAACCATACTATAATTTACTGAATCTTTTCCCAACTGTGGGATCATAACTGGGTGATAAATATTTTTGTACATAAAGCTTTTATTACATCTCTCATTTACTTAGAATAGATTTTTAGAAAAGGTATTATTGGCTCATAAGTATGAGCATTTTTATGACTTATAATATATATTGCCAGATAGCTTTCCAAGTTAAATTTCCAATAGCAATATACAAGAGTACTTGCTTTTCTTACCCCAACTGTTATTAAATATTACCTTTGTAATGCATTTCAGTTTGAAAGGAATTTTAATTTGTATTTTTAAAAATTACTAATTGAACATGTTTTCTGTTTTTCACATGTTCAATGTTCACTGAATTTTTTTCTTTCATGAGTTTTCTGTTTACGTTCTTTCTTTTTCTATTGATCTGTTAGTGTTTTTCTTATGGACTTTTGTAAGAATTTTAAAATCTAAGGATAGATATTAATCCTTTACCATATTTGCAGCTAACAATTTTTTCTAATGAATCACTTAATGTTTACTTTTATTTGGATTCTTTTAAAAAACATTTGGAAGTTGGAGACTGGGAAGAGGGAGGGCATTATTACCTAATGTGCATAATGCAATGACATTTCAAAGCTATTAATAATAGAGTATAAATGTCTTACCACAACAAATAAGTCAGAAGATGGTTATGTTAATCAGTTAGATGTAAGCATTCCACATTGTATATCAAATCACATTGTACCATATAAATGCATTTATATACATAGATAAGATTTAAGAAAAAATATAGAAGTTTAAATAATTTAATGTATTAAAATATGCCAATATTGGTTGATCATCTCTATTTTGAAAATCTGAGGCCTGAAATACTCTGAAATCCAAGTCTTTTTCAATGCTGACATGACCCTCAAAGGTCAGGCTCATTGATGCATTTCAGATTTTTGGATTAAGCATGATCAACTGCTATGTATAACACAAATATTTTTAAAAAATTGAAATTTAAAACACTTCTTTTCCCAGGCATCTTGGATAAGGGACACTCAACTGTACTCACTTAGTGATTTGATTCACTACTTTATAATTTGAATGGCCTTCTTGGCCTCAGATCAGTTAAAGAGCTTCTTACGTTCTCTTGTGCTGCCTTTAAAAAGGTGTATGACTTTGCTAGACTGTTTATCACAGCTCAATTTGCAATTGCCAAGATGTGGAAACAACCCAAGTGCCCATGAACCAATGCATGGATTAATAAACTGGGGTATATGTATATCATGGAATACTATTCAGCCATAAAAGATGGAGACTTTACATCTTTTGTATTAACCTGAATGAAGTTGAAAGACATTCTTCTTAGTAAATTATCACAAGAATGGAGAAGAAAGTATCCTTGATATTAATGTGAAGCCAGTAGACAAACTAATATAGGCCCACGCAAGGGAAAAACTCAATTCAATTCAAGGGGGAAGCACAGAAGAGGGGAACAGGGAAGGGGGTCGGTGTATTCCCTCCTAGTGGGCACAACGTGGGGGTCTGTGACACACCTCCTGGGAGCGGGACACAACTACGAGAAGGGCTCTACGTGACACAGGCAAACACTGTAACCTAATCATTTGCACCCTCAGATTAATCTGAAATTGAACAAAAATGTATGACTTGAACTTTTATGGAAGTTGTTTGGGCATGCGATATACGACAACTCTTCTGAGCTGACTAACAGCGGAACATGCTCTGGAGCTGCAGGCTTGTATAGGTCTCATAGAATGTTCTCCCTGACACTTTCGCCTTTGTCACTGAGTTAATCTGAGCTAATTGAGAAGGGATCAATTTTGTTTTAACCAATGACATAGGATTTAACTCATGGTATAAGATGATTTATGACCTTTATTCCTTGCTCCCACCTTATGTACTAAGAGTTTTTATCAAGGAAGGTTGTTACTTTTTAAATATTGATTTATTAATATGTCATTTTTATATTATGCCTAAGGAATGTGGCCCCAATTTTCAATTCACTGAGAGTTTCTATTATGTTTCTTCATGTGACAAAATTATGTTCTTATTTATAGACTTGTTTTTATTTTTAGCATCCTTTAAACAACTAAACAGTTCTGTAGAGCTTATGAAGAGCAGTAGTCACTCCCCCACCTCCAACTTCTGTCACCTCAGGGGCAACCATGTGCAGTTCTTTTAGTAGAGTTTTTTGACACTTCTCCCATTGGACATAGAAGGACTTATCCCTCAGATTTATCCAGACACACAAACATACCCAAGGTCCTCACCTACTCCCTCCCACACGCTTTCCTCTGGTACATATTTATGTGGTAATTTTGCTTTGCTTTCAACTCAGTGTTTATGTTCTTGTTAATTACATCAATTCCTCTCCCAGCTGAGGAGGACATGGGTGGGGCTTATCGATTTTTGGTGTCATTGTGTTTTGAGTTGACTGGGATGTTTTACCCAGGGAGCCAACCTCTAGGGGCATAAGACTTGTTTGCCTGCATTGGGAACTTCGCAGGAAAGGTGGATGACAAAGAGGAGGTGGTGATCAGAGGGTGCTTAAACCCTTTGGTTTGGGTATGGTCCAGGCCTCTTACCCTCACCTGAATCTGCTATCACTTGTGCAGAACCTTCCATTATAACATCTCTAGAGGATAAAATTCCAATTTTAGAGAGGGCTGAGGGAGGGATTGAAGTAGTAGGGGACTTGGGGATCTAATTACTATTTACACGGACTTGCACAAATCCTTCTTTAGTCTGACCTTCACCTCCCCTCCCCCTTACAGAGGTACCTGGTGCTGCCAATTTCTGAGTCTTTGGGGTGTTCTTCAGGGTAAATCGCACTGTTCATGCTTTTCCCACTGTCAGCGTAGGATTCAGTCTTCTTGGTTCTGCTAAGTCAATTACCATGGACCATCTGCTTTCCAGCTTCCAAAATTTTGTTGCTGTTTTCCTTTCTCTCATCCTGTTCTCTTTATTCTTATGGTTTTATGTCTTTATAAAGATTCCTTTACTGTCATTCAATGAATGGGGATTGTCGGGAGCAGTTATCTAAATGTAAACACTCACTGTTTCTTCTTCACCTAATACCCCACTTTTTCTTTATTAAATGCTATATGTCTATTGTAGAAGAACTGGAAAATACAGAGTAGCCAAACTATTTAAAAATCTCTCATAATTTTACCATAACTTCACTCGCACTCATTTTTAATATTTTTGTGTACAGCTTTCAAGATACATATGTTTTCACCTATTAAATATTTAAGAGGGTACCAAAAAACGTATACACATCCTAAGAAAGAAATAAACTGTATTAAAATTGTAATACTCAATAGTTACTCATATTTGTCATCTTGTGTATTGTATCTTGTATCTCTTAGAATTGCAGAAGTCAAACATGACATGAGTATTACAATTTTGATATAGTTTTCCCCTTAACATATATGACATATTTTTGGCACTCTGTATTTTTTTTTTTCAGTTTTTGGGCGGGGTTGGGTTTGAACCCACCACCTGCAATATATGGGGTTGGCGCCCTACTCCTTTGAGTCACAGGCACTGCCCCATACTCTGTATTTTAAAAGAAATGGGATTATAATTTGAAGACATTTTAAACCTCATTCAAGGTCCTGTTAACCTGGTGATATATATAAATTTACTTTGTTCTTCATCATATTCTTAATTGAAGCAAGTGAAAAAGATTGTCTGGGTAATTTTATAAATATGAGCATACTGCAGATTACGAATATAATCCTTCCTTTTTGGAAGGAAAGATACATGAGTTAAAAATAGTCACTACTATATCTTTGCTTTTGGCTACCAAATCATATGGAACAAAGAGTTAGAAAATGGGAAGAGTCTAGGATATAACCTGCTAAATTCTTTTAGATAACCAGATGTCAGGAAATTCTGTGTTATTTTCGATTTCGATGATTAGAAAAAAACCCAGAGCTTTAAACATTTTGTTTAACTCAAGTGGTGAAGGTAAAAGCAAACACAATACAGAAAGAAAAGAGAAATAGCAATGAAATCATACAACACCACAGCAAAACAAAGGAAGAAAGGAGAAGGCGAGGTAAAAATTTCTCGTGGAAAGTTTTCTTTTTCCTTATGTGTAATTTCTTGTCAGTCTTTTGCAAGTTACTTATGTTGATTGGATCATGATGCTGACCATGATAAAAGCCAATTTTCTTGTTTCGAAAGTATTTCTTATAGGAGTGACTCCAATCAGTTGTTTTCAATAACATACGCCATTTCTCCAAGAGTCTCTGACAAAAATGTGGATGGCTGGCGGCTCAGAGACATTCATAAATCATGGGACAACTAATGTGAATGCACATGTTTGTTTGAAATATTATGCTCTAGATTTAAAAATGGCCACCACTTACTGTGCACTGTACCACTGTTAGATATTTAAAAGATCATCTGTCCTACCAAAGGTAGATCAGGTTATGAATTATACAGTACATTTATTAAATAAGGAAGCAAAGGTTCAAAGAGGTTAAGTAAGTTGCTCAAGTTTAGTTACATAACATGTAGCAAATTACGAACTTGAACCAAGATCTTCTGATACCAAATTCTGTGCTCTTCTGCAAGAGGCTACCTCCAAGTAAAGGCTCATATAATTTTCCCCAATGTAAGGATTTAACTAAACCCTAGTGCAATTCTTCCACCAAATGGTGATACTTAGAAAACTGTTTTTCAAGGTGTTAATTCCATGCTCTGATGCTTGGAAAGATTTTGGGGTGGTGGTGGTGCTGTGTTGAGCAATGATAAACAAGTACTTCTGGGAACCTTTAAATTCTGGTGTGTACTGAAACCTCAGAGGATGTTTTACTTAGCTTTACTCTATGGCCTCTAACACACAGCCCGTCACAGAGTCAGGGCTCAGTAAGGTAGTGACCAAGCCAATGAATGAATGAACAGGAAGGCAAAGTCTGAGGCTCGGAAGCCTTTGGTGACTTTGGGTACCTCCTTTGGTTTCTCTGGTCCTCATGGATGGAATGTCAATGAATCCTCAGTTGCAAGGTGTTGTGAGGACCACATTGATGGTGGTGTCCCTACCACAGTGTCCAGGCAGAGTAGCTGGACCACATCTCAATTTCCTTCCTTTTCTCTTCCAGTGATAGATTTCACACTGGATATTAGCAAATCATTTTGGGAATCCCTGTTTCTTAGGGACATTAGTAATGAGGCGAAAAGATGTCTATCAATGAATATGTTCTTAGTATTTATTTGTTTATCTATTTATTTTTTGAGACAGAGTTTCACTATGTCACCCTTGGTAGAGTGCTGTGGTGTCACAGTTCACAGCAACCTCCAACTCTTGGGCTTAAGGGATTCTCTTGCCTCAGCCTCCCAAGTCACTGGGACTACAGGCACCCGCCAAACGCCTGGCTGTTTTCTTGTTGTAGTTGTTGTTCTTATTTAGCTGGTCTGGGCCAGGCTGGAACCTACCAGCCTCGATGCATGTGTCTGGCACCATAACCCCTGTGCTACGGGCACCAAGCCTATTCTTAGTATTTAATCATCTTCATTTTATCTCAGAGATTTTCCTTTCAAATGTGTAGCACTCAACCCATCTTGTTGTACTTTTCTGCTTAAGATGATGAGCTATTAAGACTCATATGCTGATTATTGATCAAGGTTCCATAATGTACAAACTGCTCCTTACCATAAATATAGAGATTTCTTTCATTACCCTTGTCCAGCTGGTATCAGCAGGAAAGCACTGTGTATTGCTTAGCTATCAAAGCTGATGTACAAAAAATAACAGGCTCTTCATTACATGGGGCACCAAAGGACCCCCTGGGAAGAGATGGGCAGGAAACAGTAGGGGGTGGGGCAAAGGTCATGGGGTAGCTTGTAATTATCATGACTTCTTTCTAAAAACTAAGAGAATCTATGTAGATACTGAACCTAATCTATTCCACTGTTTTCTTTCTTTCTTGCTGGCTTCTAATCTCAGCTCTGGCTGTGTCATCAAGGATTACAGCTTACCTTGCTTTCTCTTCCTCCCTTTACTTAAAACTGTTAAAGAAAAGAGAGAAGTGGTGAAGTGAACACCTAGTAAACCTTTAAGGAAAGCAATGATTTTACCCTTTTCTTGGTCTTTGGGTGGAATAATTTTGTATTACTTGTGTTTGGGTTCATGGGTGTGTGATCACACACCCAAAAAGAAAATGCTTTTCAGATTTCAGACTAGATCAGAGACAGTGTTTGATTTCCCAACTTGATAAGGTCTATGAATGGATGAAGGAGAAAAAGAGTTACACGCAGGTGCTGACTGCAAATACTTCTGTTTCCTCCATGGCCTTGTATTCTGAGATGGTGTAGAATTGGATTTCTCAGGTTTCCTTACATTTCTCAGCTTGATGTTTCAGCTGGTGATATGTTGACATCTCTCACCAGCAATAGCAAAACCATCCCTATGCGTGCTTTTTCCCACTCCTCTCTGCATGGACGGATTGCTTCTTTCTAAAAGGCTTTTGCAGCTGCAGGTGGCTGTCCTCTTAGTGAGTGTTTTCTTTATTTTTCACAGGCGAGGGAGGGGGAGACCCTTGTCTGAGAGCACATCTATCGTCTAAGACCCAGTGAACCACACAGTACATGGGTTTTGTGTGTTTGGGGATGTTGCTTGCAGTAAAGAGGCCAAATTCTCCTCATTCTGTTAAGACCCATCAACTGGTCTTCCTTCCTTTATTACTTAGAGCTTTTCTTTCCTGCTCCAAGTTCTTCTTTTCCTCTAACACTGCTAGCTGTCATACCTTCCTCATGGATAAGCTTTGGAAGGCCCAGAGCTCAGTGCTGGAGCCCAGGAGGTACTTAGCAAATCCTAGTTTGTCTTTAGGGTTAAGCACAGTGGAAAGGCCCTTGAACTATGAATGAGGCCTGATTCATCCACTCTTTGGTTCTGACTGCTGAGCAAGCCTGGAAACTGAAACTCAGTTTTCTAATCTGTGAAATGGGGGACTGATATATAGATATATTATGAGACTCAAATAATAATGGCTATGAAAAGACTTTGCCAAAGCCCTGGGCTTTCATAACCATTATGACTCAAAAGGGATGGATGTTCCTGCTTATGTTCTTTTTCCACATCTCAGCAAACCCCATCTGTAACCAAACCCTGGGCCCTGCCAGTCTAGTAAAATTCTTTCCACTGCCAGAGCCCTTCTTGGTTCTGTCTATAATGTTTAGCCTAGTGCTGACCTTGCTGGTCTTTCATTCTTTAAATCATCTACAACCTTTACTGACAGAGAATATATTTTGTCACTTTAACAAGTTAGTATAGCTCTATATTTTGATTTAATTCTTCTGCTTCTATCACACAATACATTGATTCTCCTGACTAGTCTCAGTATTGTCATTTAGAAAATATGTAATTTCAAAGTCTAAAATTAATTAAACATCCTTTAGGTCTTTACTATAAATACCCAAGGAGGCTGGCACTGCATAATATAAAATGCTCCCTCTTCATCACTGCATCATAGCAAGTCTGATCCTTCCTCAAAACTTTTATTATTATTTTTTTTATTTTTTGAGACAGAGTATTACTCTGTCCCCCCGGGTAGAGTGCTGTGGCATCAGAGTTAATTACCAACCTCAAACTCCTTGGTTCAAGCAGTTCTCTTGCCTCAGCCTCCCACGTAGCTGAGACGACAGGCATCTGTCAGAATATTTGGCTAGTTTTTCTATATTTTTTAGTAGATGTGGGTTCTTGCTTTTGCTTAGTCTTGAACTCCTGAGCTCAAGTGATCTATCCACCTTCACCCCCAGAGTGCTAGGATTACAGACCAAAGCCACCATGCCTGGCCTCAAAACTTTTTTTTTTATAGTCATTATGGCTTAAAAGACAGGATGCTCTCAGTTCTTAGACCGAGACCACTTCTTTCATCCTCCTGGGTCTTTTTCTTTTGCTGTTGTTGTTTGTTTCTCTGTCCTTTCTAACAAAAATGAATTTAGTTTCTCTGACCATTTGGAGGGAAGGGCAGGGAATAATTTTGAATCCTTCACAAAGCTGTACTGGGCAATAGGGTAGGTGCGTATTCAATAATCATATTGGATCCATTCCATAATAACTATGCAGAGACAACAATGAAGCAAGTCAGGTTGATGGTGCCATCAATTCTCAGGTCTTAACATGGCTATAGGAAGCTGGTGATGGCTGTGTTTTTAGAGTCTGGAGAAATGTAAGGAATAATCTTCCTTCCATGAATATTCTGTATTTCCAGCATGGCAGTTGGCCAAGATCTGTCCACTTTGGACTGCCAGGTGGTGTAGGTGTCAGGCCCAGTCCCCTGGCCAGCCCTGTCCTCCCCGGCCATCTCCCTTGCCTGGCTCTTTCTGGTTGGCTGAGTGAGCAGGGCTCACATTGTTTTTTTGGTGGGGGTGGGGGTGGGAAGAACCTTCTGAGCACATCTCCCACAATCTCATTTTATTTATCAGCTAGATCCTTGTAATCCCTTATATTTGCATAAAATTCCAAGTTTTCAAGCCAATTTCAAATATATTTTTTGATGTGATATTCAAAACAACAATGGGAAATAGTACAGGGCTCTGAGAAGAGGGTATTATCCTTTGTTCACAGATGAGGGATGGGAAATAGAAGTATAAGGATTATTTTGTCCCTTGATGGCCATAGAATGTTTTACAGAAACTCTCTCAAATATATGTCAATCCCAATCCCTAAAGTTTCTTCATTTTTTAAAATGTTCTTGATCCATGAGTTATTTATTTTATTTAATTAACGAGACAACCTACAGAACAGGAGAAAACAGTTGCAAACCATACATTGGATAGGGGGGCTTAGTTTTATCTAGTAATTTCCTTTCCTTTAATTTAATTGATGCCATGATCCATTTGTCCTGTACCTTTTAGGTTAGTCAGCACTGGTCTGTCTGTGCTGTACACTGTCCAGCAAACACAGTCCCATCAATCTAATCTCATAAAAGGAGAATGAGCAGAATAGTCTGCATTTATTATGAGAAAGGCTTCTGTCTTAATGGTGTTGACAACTGCATGCCTGTTGGGAGCAGCGTTTGGGGGCACAGATGGCGACCAAAAGGAATGAAGATCATTTGGGAAGAGTCTCTTCTTTGACATGTAATGGAGTAGAAGGCACACCTGGACTTTTATGGGAGGAAATGAAAGGGAAATGACTTCCAGGAAAGATGGGTCTTAAACAGCTCCACCCAGTCCATCTGGGTTAACTCTTAAACTCAAGCCCTGTACCATTTACCCATGCTTTTGTGAACATCATCTGGTTAAGAGACTCAGGCCTGTACTTTAATAAGCTAGCCAAACCTGTCACTGCTTGGATTCCAGCTGTATTTTACTGTTTTTGCTCTTAAGATCAATGTTTCCAGATTCAAACCATGAAAAGTGGATGGTTCCTTGAAGTCCCGAGTCATACCTTAGTAGGTTTTGGTTCTCATTTGATCCACAGATGTGCTTTGTTTAGGCCACTTGGAGTTAAAAAAAAAAAAAAAAAGGAGTGAGTTTCCAGTCTTTACATGAAGAAGCTTCATGAGAAATTGTATTTTACATGAATTGTGAAGCTTCATGAGAAATCGTATTTTGGCATCCTTAGAAAAATTAACTTGTCTGAAACCAGTGGGGTTAAATACGTGTCAGCTTTTGGTCAAGACTAACTAGTGACCGGTGGCCTGTTATTTGCCACATTCATACAGGGCTGCCTCTGCCTCTCTCATCTGTTTTACTTGCCCAGCCCCTGTGGGTACTTTGGGTTTCCTACCTCTTTGGGCTAAAAGTTACCTTTCCCCAAAACTCTTCTTTGAGCATGGCAGTGGGCAACATAGAGACAGAATTTGAAGCCAAGGACTGAGGGAGAGAGACGAGGAAAAGGTTGATCAGGAAATGTTTTTAGATTTTATTGAATTTTTTTCTTTTCTATTCTTAACCTCTTTTACAGGTAACTTAATTCAGCCAGAGTATCACAAAGAAGGGACTGGAGGCGTGCCAGTTTTGTTCCATGAATGACAGATTACAACAGTGGTTCTTGATCCTGGTGCACACTAAATCCTATACAGTCATTTACAACAGACCAGTGCCTGGGCTCCAACCTAGATCCACTGGATCAGAATCTCTTGGCATGGGATCTGAGCATCAGTAGTTTTTAAAGCTCCCTAAGTGGTTCTAATGTACATTCAGATTGAAAACTGTCGGGTTAGGCTTTTGATGCATTTTAGGGAGGATCTTTCAGGTCTTTGACCTTGAGGATGTTCTTTACTATCTTGCTAGGAACATGCAGAAGTGCATCACAGATCCCTGGGTTAGTTGGTCAGACTTGAGGGTAGATCTCTTTTTCATCAAGGTAAAATAATCCAGTCCAACATATCATTTCCCACCATACTGGGACTGGTGCATACAATGGCAAATGTCTTTGGTTTTCTTTCCCACTGGTCAAATGTTCCATGTAAGTTCATGAAATCTTTTCAAAGCACCAAGGATTCTTCAACGCACATTCTGAACTTTGAGTAGAATAGCGGGGATATAGTATGTCCTCCCTCATCCCTAAATAAAATGTCAGAACAAAATAAGACATTTTGTTTTTAGATTTAAAACAAATCTCAGCAATACAGACAGAAATTTTACAGCTATATGTAGAGAAACAGGTTCAGCAGACAGGACTTTTCTTTGGGGTACTAATTCTAGCTAGTTTTCAAATGCTACTTTCCCTTACACAGGTCAGAGGCACATATGTGAATAATTCACAGGAAGATGAATAACTGATACATAGCTAATGGGTACCTGCTGCAATAGTAGATGGTATACCTCAGAGATTCCTAATTCTGACCTTTATTAAAAACTCATCACCCCACTTAGTTTATCTACTTTATTTCAATAGATTTTAGGGATAACAAGTGATCTCTGGTTACATGGATGTATTGTATAGTGGGATATCAGAATTTTTTGTGTACTCATTCCCCGAATAGTGTATATTACTGATCACTTTAATTGTTTGGTTACTGAAAAAAATACAGATTTTTTTTAGCCCCTTTTCAGACATGCTTCATCAGAATTTCTAAGGGCATCTTAAACCTGGGCATCTGCATTAAGAAAAAATTACCTCTACCCTTCTTCCATAGGCCTTTTCATATACTTCCAGTGGGATTGGAAGTTAGTGGGATCTTTAACAGGGCAGGTTGACTATATCTATCAAAATGTAAAATGTGCTTCTCTTGGAATCAGAAACCCTGCTGTATCCTTTAGATACATTTGCACAAGTATCGGACATTTATAATAGCAAAAAACTGGAAATAACCTAAACATTTATTAAGATGTTATTGGTTAAGTAAATGAAAATACATCTACACAATGGAATACTATACAGATTTTAAAAAGAATAAGTTAGATCATTTAGGAATGATCTACATATGGTGATATGGAAAGGTAGGCATGCATATTTTAAGTGAACAAAGTAAGTTACAGAATAATTTGATTACTTTGATACAAAGTATCATATGTACATACTCAAACATATGAAAGTACACACAAAGGCACACATGCACACACATACATATACATACATGTACGTACATCTACATTGGTTGAACTGCCAAAGTTGGTTTCTTAGGCCAAACCAATAGTTCTATGAGCCTCCCAGAAGTTATTCTGTGAATATCTATTTTAATTGAAGAGAGAACCTTGCTTTGGCCATATTAAGATAGCAAATAGATTGTTTGGGGGACCACTTTGAATGTCATGCGCCCCTTTCTACAGTTGAAACATAACACTCTATTTTTTCAGGTAATATTTTCTCTTTGCTTTCATGAATAAAGCAAGTTCAGAAATCAATTTTTGGAATAACAGAGGCAATCTTGTTTTTCTACTAGAAATAATATTCCAATAACTTTGACCCTATACATTTTATTTATTCATAAGTCTTATTTTATTAAATGAACTGCTTTTTCCATTTTATCAGTATGAAGAAGAAATTTATGATAATTAATTTGAATTAGCTGTATAATTTCAAGAAAGCAAAGGGTTTGAGGAGGTTTCTAGTCTTATAAATGGTACAGAGGACATCAGGTGATGGGCACAATGAGACTTTCTCACTTAAATGAAAGGCCTGCCACATCCCTTCCCTTCCCTTCTCCATTTCCAGGTGATTGGATACTACATAAATGGAAGAGAACAAATGTGTATGGAGTGCTAGGCATAGTGCTTCATATTAATTGCTTTATAATTTCTCTGAATACTTCTGCAAGATGCAACTATTTGCATTTTACAAAGGAGGAAACATATTGAGAGAGATTTGGGGAGTTTCCCAGTGTTTCATCCAGTTAGCAAATGTTGGAACTAACACTGGGACACCCATGATTTTTCACTGTCTCCACAAAACAAATACCAAATTAGTCATTATCTTGGGTATTGAAACAACACAAGAGCCATTTTGTCAAGATTGGAATATGCTGACAGCAACCTAAAGTGCAGACATTTTCGTGACTGAATTCTAAAATGATTCCTTTTGTGAAGCTCTTCCTTACATTATATGAAATGGCAGTGGGTTAATGTTTTTGATATTAACTGATGTGTTTTGTTCCTTTTACTCTTTTTCAATTCATCTAGGTAGACAGGAGGTATGCTTGTCTTATGAGAAGAATACATTATGATAGCAATACCAGAATCCGTATTAGTTTACCAGGGCCACAGTAGCAAAGTGCCACAAACTAGGCGGCATAATTGCCAGAAATTTATTATTATAGAGTTCTAGAGCAGTGGTTCTCAACCTTCCTAATGCTGCAACCCTTTAATACAGTTCCTATGGGTCACGACCCAAAGGTTGAGAACCGCTGGTCTAGAAGTTCAAGGTCAAAGTGTTAGCAAGTTGATTCCTTCTGAGGCTACAAGGAAGAATATGTTCCTTGGAAGTTGGCTGGCAATTTTGTGTCTTCCTTGGCTTATAGGTACATCGTCTTCACATGTCATTCTCCATATGTAAGTAGATCTATGTCCAAAGTTGTCCCTTTTATAAGGACAGCAGTCATATTGGATCAGGCCCACCCCAATAACCTCATCTTAATACTCACATTGGCAACAACTCTATTTCCATAGAAGGCCGTACTGTGAGACACTAGAAGTTAGGACTTCAATGTATAGATATGTAGGGGACACAGTTCAACCCATAGCACAACCCCTGACAGGTTTGGGGGACTGAGAGTTGAGGATACCTGGGCCTCAGTTCTCCAGTGATGACCAGATCCCACTGCAGAAATGACCACAGGGTTGGTGCAGTCAGAGAGGCCTTTTAGGACAGTGAGCAGCCTGACCACCCTGTGTGGCTGAGCAAGGCCTTGAAGTAGACTGGTCTGAGTGGCCCACAAGGTTTCTGGGAATCCCCTGCCAGTGCTGGAGCAGAAGGGTATTTGCAGGCACTGAGACGGTCTCCCTAAACTCAGAGCAAGATCCACACAAGAAGGGTCTTTTTGGACAAAAATAAAAAAGGACAGAGCTGCCATCTGCACGGAAATGTGGAGGAAGAAAAGTGATCTCAGTTGCTGTCACCCTTCCTGTGGAGAGGGCTCAAACTTTCTTTGCCCCCTCCATGAAAGGAGGGTTGACAGGTTGTGTTCCCCCTGGTGAGTCAAGCTTGACTTGCTCCAGGCCCGACCAGAAGTGACCTGTTCATGTCATTAGCATTAAAAGAGAAAAACCTTAGAAAGGTGGGGGCTACTGGGACCAGCCTGAGGCTTTGAGGTGTGGGGATCATCAGACAGTCCAGAGGAAAGGAAAAGGGGAAACTTTTCAGGGTGGCCATTTAGGGAAGCAAATGGATTGCCTTATTAGATAACTATCCACGATACATTGGGGAAAAACAAATATGAATGCTTTTCCTTCCCATTGACGTTTATGGATTGAAATTCTTTCATAATAAAATGCCATGAGACACTAGAAGTCAGGTTGATAAGTGAACTTTTCAAATAAAAACAGACTTTCCTAAATATTGGCAATGATTTTCTTAGTTAAATAGGTTTAACCTTAGACCTTCTGTCATCTCACATTTTTATACAGGAAATTAATTTTCTCCATCCTCTTGGTGTTTGAGGGAAGAGAAAAAATTGAAAAAGTCCTTGGGATTTCAAAAGTCTGCCATATAAACTTTAAAATTAAACAGATGTTGTGTGAATCACATGTAAATTGGAGCCATGGGAACCTGGATCATAAACTGAACGGGATGTTCTGAAGCAGGAGAAGTGGTGGAATTTTTGGCAATTAATATAGGGGCCTCATGGATCAAAAAAATATCAACTGAAGATGTATCTTTGTGTTTCAGCAAGAGTTAGAGAATATTTCAAAGCACAAATCCCTTCCAACAGATTTTAAACTTCTTGAGGGCAGAGGCCCTGTCTTTCTCCACTTACCATTTGTAGTACCTAGCACGTGCCTTGCACAGAGTAGACAGCTGAACCATTTTACAGAATTCAACCCTTTGGGAGCAAGTAAATCAATCCAGTAGGTAACTTTTATGTGCTGGGATCCCTTTAGCTGACCCTAGTTTTATTCTTTATTATTTTAGTTTAGATTTTCCTAGAAGCAGAGCCCGAGGCAGGACTTGAACACAGAAGGTACATTTTAGAGGTGATCCTAAAAAGTGGGAGTGAGGGAGAGGTGACAATGAGAGAAGAAAGGTGGGAAAGACAACATTAGGGAGAATTATCATGTGCCATAGGCAATGGAGGGGTTGATTCTGCTGGAGCCCCTTTAAAGGGAACCGTATGCCTCCAAAACTATCCATCTTAAGGGAAGAGGCTGGGGCGTTTGTCCCACTGGCTCTAGTGGGCCACATTGAAAGAAAGCATTGAGGCAGAAAGGTGGAGAGAAGCATCTGTGTGTACTTGAATGGACACTGTTATCACGCAGTCAGTTTGGCAGGGTTGGCATCAGAGGTGGCCCAAAGGAAGTAACGTGGGGCACAAGAGCTTTTCTCTTATTTACTGCAATAATTTCCCTTCCCTCCTCCTCCTTGGAGGAAGATTCTCTTACTTGATCTGTTTTAGGTGATATTTATGGCTTCCACTGAGTACCTTTTAAATAAGAACAGATTCACCCTTTAAGTGATGAATTTTGCCATTTGGAGTAATAGGGTGGGAAACTTGGTCAGGGGCTCAGAAAGTGAGAGCCTGCCTGTGAGCCTTTTCTGCCTCCATAATCCTTAGGTACCTACCACGTTCTCTGCAGGGAAAGATTCCTTGAGTCTTTAGATCCCATGCCTGGCCCACTCAGCCTCATTACTCCTCCTTGCTCTCTGCTTCCTACAGAGATCCTTGGCCTTGCTATGCCAATTTCATTTCTTCCTCTATTATTGCTGATTCAAGTCACTCACCAGTCAATTCATCTGAAAAACCATCTCTCTACTTCCATACCACTTTCTAGCTGTCATATGTTGAACTGTGCTGACCCTCCCCACCCTTAAGTGTCATAGTCCTAACCTCCCCCACCGGGTACCTCAGCATGTGACTTTATTATAAATCGGGTAATTGCAAGTGTAATTAGTTAAGATGAGGTCATGCTGGAATAGGAAGGGTTTATTATCAAATGACAGGTGTCTTTATAAAATTTGCACCTAGCAGCAGAAAAGTACGGATAGAAGACCATGTGAAAAGGCAGAGGGAGAAGATGCATCAGCAAGCCAACAAGAGAACCCCGGAACAGATCCTTCCTCCACAGCCCGCAAAGGGAATCCACCTGCCAACACCTTGATTTCTTATTTCTAACTTCCAGAACTGTCAAGAAAACAATTGTGGTACTTCATTACGGCAGCTCCAGCAAACAATACACCAGGCATCTTTTGTTTCAGCGGATACCAGGAGTTAGAAACTCAGAGACTAGCCCTGGCACCACTCACACGTGAATTGTGTAAATGTGGACAAGTGTCTTAACTGCTTTGGGTCTCTTTCTTCATAGTGCAAATGAAGGGTTATCACTCTCTTTGCCCTGATGCTTCTGAGAAGGGTGGTGAGGCTCAAATGGGAGCATGTGTAGAAAGCAGGCAGCAGATGCTATGGGGGTGTGAAAGAGAAGAACGTGTTGAATCCTGGTCTGGGAGTCAATGAGACCCTGGAGCAGTTATTTATTTCCTTTGAGGCTCCATCCTCTCCTTTGTAAATTGAGATTATTCTTAAGTCCCTCTCAACTCTCAAGCTCTAGGATTACATGTTTATTATTAGTCATTTATTGATTCAATAAACGTTGATGGTTGCTCCGTGCCAGGCTTTGTACAAGGCACGAGGGATCTGAGCATGAGTAACTTCAGTTCTGATCTTCCAGAAGCTTTGTTCTTCCAACATTTTCCTTTTCTGCAAATCCCATAATGGCCATCTCCACCCTTTGATGACATAGTCTTCTCATCCTTGGAGGAATAAAAATTTGGAGAAACATAAAGATAGGAGCAGGAAGGGATGGTTTCGGAGAGAGACAGTTTCCAAAGCCATGTTGTTTTGTCAACAGTTAAGGATGCTGTTGGCTATGGATTCCCCTTCTATAGGCCAAGAATGACATTAAAGTTACATCTTCCCACATGTCCTAGCTCATTCTGGCTTCACGTTTGCTGGCATACTTCTGGGTTGACTAATAACATGCAGCTGTTTAAGGTGTGGGAAGAGATATCCTTTCCTTGAATTATTTCTGAAACTAGTATTTGCCTTGTAGGTTGTATCACCATCTTCTCTTTAGATTTCAATTCATCTTTGTTGTATTTTGGATCATGGAAACTCTGTTTACACGAAACGTGAGCTAGTGAGCTATCTGCCCTTTGTCACTTCTGGGAAAATCTCCTCTATGTATGTTTGTGTGTCCAAATCACAGTGGGTGGACACTGGTCTGGGTGTAGTTCCTGAACTTGAAGTATTTTGTTTATTTATTCAGAAAACATATTTTTTAGGGTACTCATACCTGGCTCTCTGGGAATGCAGTAGTGATAAGTATGAGAAGATTATTGTCTGCGTTGTAGGTTCCATTTTCTCGGAAATACATGAAAGTATAAAGAAATAAGATTAATTCAGATAAAATGTGTCAGGAAATGTGCTGGACACCACAACATTAGATGTGGTGGCCAAAAGAATTCTCTTTGAGAAACAATGTTTGAGCACATGGTTGAACAAAGAGGAACATGGAGAAATTTGGGAGTTACATCATATATAGAGGAAGCAGAAAATCTAAATACCTTACAAAGAGGAGGAATTTAGCATGTTGAAGAAATCAGAAGAAGGCATGAATAGATTTATAGAAGTGACTGTATTATTGGAAGTCTCTGTCTTATCCTATAGTCCCTCCCCAAATTTTCTGCTTCCCTTTTGTTCAAATGAGTTCTTTGGACTAATTCCTCGTCCTACCCATCAATTTCCATTTCACAGATCTGTTACATTGTCTGTAAACCTTGGTCCCTTGAGAATTCTATTTATTAAACAATAAGGTTTCTTAGGATAGTTTGATTTAGTGAGAAAAATGGGAGAAGGCAGGATAAAGTAGAAGAGTTGAGGTAAAACCGTACCTCAGGTGGGAGTGATTTAATTATAAAAAAGATGAACTCATTTGAATTAGCAGGACAAAGTGGGCTTCACGGTAAGGATGAAAGGGTGGTCTTGCAGCCCAGGGGCACTGGGTATAGCTGGGCTTCATTGTCTCAGGTAGCTTCTCTCTTCAACGTCCTCTTACTGAGCTTCTTGTTCTTTTGTGTCTACTTTTCTGTATGTCTGCTCCATTTTCTTCTCTGCAGCATCTTCTTCTGTGAGCCTCTTTGCTATCCTTTCCCCATAATTCGGGATTGCACTTAACTTAAGGATGATATAGTGGCAGCATCTTGATCTTTAGTGCCCAACTCCAAACCTGGTAGTTACCACAGCCCAGTAACTACAGCCTTATTGTCAACTACAAATTCCTGGAACAGTGACTCAGCTCAGTGGGGCTCAAGCATGCATCCCAGTCAGTTCAGAAGTAGCTAATGTGGGACATATTCTCTTGTTTCATAGGGGGGGCTCTACACCTATAGATGGCCCTGGAACCATCCCAGTGAATCTCTATGCTCTGTCACACTTCCCTTGTCTGCCACCTTGATCCCAAAGAACCAGTAGAGGACTCCAAGTCCACAGCAATTGTTTTAGCCACTAGGTAGAAAAATCCTGGATTCTTTTTTGTTCTAGTACTTCCACAGTTTCTTTTATATTCACTTCCAAGGTAAAGTTCCAGTTGTAAAGGAGCCCCTCACCCAGGGAGTGTGTTATACACCCTTACAATGTGCACAATAGATGAGATCCTGCCACATGCCCTCCCTCCTCCTGCCAATCATCCTTCACCTTCCCTCTTTTTCCTTCCTTGCCCCATATTAGACTATATTTGTGTTTTATTATTCATATGAGCATGTAATTGTTTATATATTGGTTTCATATTAGTATTGAGTACATTGGATATTTATTTTTCCAGTCTTATGATACTTTACTGTGAAGAATGTGTTTCAGTTCCATCCAGGTAGACATAAAAGATGTAAAGTCTCCATCTTTTTTAATGGCTGAATAATATTCCATGGTATACATATACCACAGTTTGTTAATCTATTCACAGGTTAATGGGCATTTGGGTTGCTTTCATGACTTGACAGTTACGAATTGAGCTGCAATAAACATTCTGGTGAAAATGTCTTTGTGGTAAAATGATTTTTGTTCTTCAGCGTATATACCTAGTAAAGGGATTGCAGGATCAAATGGAAGGTCTATTTTTAAATCTTTGAGGATTCTCCATACTTCTCTCCAAAAAGACTGTATTAGTTTGCAATCTCACTAGCAGGGTAGAAATGTTCCTTTCTTTCCACATCCATGCCAGCATCTGCAGTTTGGGGACTTTGTGGTGTGAGATAATCTTATTGGGGTTAGGTGGCATCTTGGAGTGGTTTTGATTTGCATTACTATGATGATTAAAGATGATGAGAATTTTTTCATGTGTTTGTAAGCCATTTGCCTGCCATTTTCAGAGAAGTTTCTGTTCAAGTCTCTTGCTCACTTATAGAGAGGGTTGTTTGCACTTTTCTTATTGTTTAATTTGAGTTCTCTGTGGATTCTAGTTCAGGCCTTTGTCAGATTCATAACATGCAAAAATCTTCTCCTGTTCCAAAGGCCGTCTGTTTGCTTTTTATGTGCAAAAGATTTTTGCACATAAACTAAGCTTTGCTTAGTTATGCAAAAGCTTTTTAGCTTGATCAAATCCCAGTTATTTATTTTTGGTGTTGCTGCAATTGGTGAGAGGGGTGGGGTCTTCCTCATAACGTTTTTTCCCCAGGACAATATATTCAAGCATTATCCCCACATTCTCTTCTAGAATTTTTATTGTTTTGTGTCTTAAATTTAAGTCTCTTATCAAGAGAGAATCAACTTTTGTCAATGGCAAGAGGTGTGGCTCCAGTTTCAGTCTTCTATAGTCTTCTAGATAACTAGTTCGTCCAGTCTTGTTAAATAAAGATTCTTTACCCCAGTCCATATCTTTGTTAGGCTTGTCAAAGATCAAAGGGTGGTTATGTGGCTGTGTTCATTTCTAGATTCTTTATTCTATTCCATAGATCTACATCTCTATTTTTGTGCCAGTGCCATGGTGTTTTGATCACTATAGCCTTGTAATATAGCATGAGGTCTGGCAACGTGATGCGTCCAGATTTGTTTTTATTTCTAAGAACTGTACTTGCTATTTGAGTTTTTTCAGGTTCCATATGAATTGAAGTAATATTTTTTTCAAATTCTTTAAAGTATGACATTGGTACTTTGATTGCATTAAATCTATAGACTGCTTTGGGTAATATGGACATTTTAACAATGTTGATTCTTCCCAGCCATGAGCATAGTATGTTCTTCCCTTTGTTGACATCTTCTGCTAAACTTTCTTTCTCAAGTTTCGTGGTCTCTTTATAGAGATCTTTCACATCTTTTGTTAGATATATTCCCAGGTATTTCATCTTTGGCACTATAGTAAAAGGAATAGAGTCTTAGATTTTATTCTTGGCTTGACTATTGTTGGCATATATGAGGGCTACTGATTTGTGGGTATTGATTTTGTGTTATGAGACACTGCTGTATTCCTTGATCACTTCTAAGAGCTTTGTAGTTGAGTCCCTGGGGTTTTCCACATAAAAGATCATGTCATCTGCAAAGAGTGAGAGTTTGACCTCCTCTGTCCCCATTTGAATATCTTTGATCTCCTTCTCTTGCCTGATTGCAATGGCTAGGACTTCCAATACTATGTTGAATAGCAGTGGTGACAATGGCATTCTTGTCTAGTTCCAGATTTGAGTGGAAATGCCTTCAGTTTTACTCTGTACAGTATGATATTGGCTATGGATTTGCTCTATATGGCCTCTATCAATTTAAGAAATGTTCCACAAAGCCTATTTTCTTGAGTGTTTTTATCATGAAAGGATGCTGGGTATTATCAAAAGCCTTTTCTGCATCAATTGAAAGAATCATATGGTCTTTGTTTTTGATTTTATTTATGTGGTAAATTATATTTATGGATTTATGTATGTTGAACCATAGTTTCATTTTTTATACCTATCATAGATATAGAAACTCAAAGTGTAAAAACTGAGTGAGCTACTTAGACTTGCAACTTAGCCTTAGCATACCTGGGAAGATGATCTTCTGTAACTAAAGTAACCACCAGTCTAGGACTGTCCCAATTTTAAGGATGTCATAATGTTGTCCTCAGATTACTAAAATTTACCAGAAATTTCAACAATGACATTTACATTACATGAAACTGACTCTTATATTGTTAGAGGTACAGAAATCTTTTATACAGAACTCAGATATGAACCCATCTTCATATGGCCATCTGATCTTTGACAAAGAAGACAAAAGTGTGCACAAGGGTAAAGAATCCCTGTTCAATGAATGTTGCTGGGATAACTGGATAGCCAGACTGAAATGGGATCTGCACATCACACCATGTACAAAAATTAATTCACGATGGATAATAGACTTAAACCTAAGGCATGATACTATAAGAGTTCTAGAGGAAATTGTGGAAATACTCTTTTTTTTTTTTTTTTTTAGCAATTTAACTATGATAAGTGGAAGGGTAATTTTCTTTACATTTACCTTGTTTGAGGTTTGCAGAGCTTCTTAAATCTTGGATTGATGTTTTCCAACAAATCCAATTTTCTTTTTTTTTTTTTTTTTTCTTTGTAGAGACAGAGTCTCACTTTATCGCTGTGGCGTCACACAGCTCACAGCAACCTCCAGCTCTTGGGCTTAAGCGATTCTCTTGCCTCAGCCTCCCTAATAGCTGGGACCACAGGCGCCCGCCACAGCACCCGGCTATTTTTTTGTTTTGCAGTTCGGCCGAGGCCGGGCTTGAACCCGCCACCTTCGGTATATGGGGCAGGCGCCCTACTCGCTGAGCCACAGGAGCCGCCCCGGAAATACTCTTATAGATATCAGTCTAGGCAAAGAATTTATGAAGAAGACCCCCAAGGCAATCACAGCAACAAGAAAAAGAAATAAATGGGACCTGATTAAATAAAAAGTTTCTGCACAGCTATGCTATTCAATTTATTGAATGCATAGCATGGAACTATTTTCTCCCTTTCTATAGATTGTCTATTTGCTCTATTGACTGTGTCCTTGGCTGTGCAGAAACTTAAAGAACTCAAGCAATTCAGCAAGGAAAAAATGAAATAACCCCATTAAAACTGAACAAAATATATGAACAGAAACTTACCAAATGGAGATAGACTAATGGCTAACAACACATGAAAAAATGCTCAACATCTCTAATCATCAAGGAAATGCAAATCAAAACCAAAATGAGTTATCACTTAAAACCAGTGAGAGTGGCTCTTATCAAAAACTCCCAAAGCAACCAGATGCTGGTGTGGATGCAGAGAGAAAAGAACACTCACACTTACTGTTGGTGGGACTGCAAACTAGTACAACCTCTATGGAAAGCAGTAGGGAGATATCTCAAATATAGAGATATATGTATCTATAATAGACCTACTATTTAATCCAATAATCCCATTGGTAGGTATTTACCTGAAGGAAAAAAAGACATTTTATAAAAAAGACATTTGTACTTGAATGTTTATAGCAGCACAATTTGTAATTGCAAAGATGTGGAAAAACCCAAGTGCCCATCAATGTATGAGTGGATGAATAAAATGTGGTATATGTATGCCATAAATTACTACTCAGCCATAAAAAATGGTGATCTAATATCTTTTGTAACAACCTAGAAGTAACCGGAGACCATTCTAGTGAAGTATTGCAAAAGTGGAAAAACAAACACCACACATACTCAGTACTACGTTGAAACTATTGGTCAACACTTATGTGCACATATGGAAGTAAAACTTAATGGAAATGAAATGGGGAGGAGATGGGTAAATTCACACTATCTAGGTGAAGGGCACACTTATAACTTTGACTCAAATTGTACCAAAGCAAATGTGTGTACTCCCATAATATTCTGAAGTTAAAAACAAATAAAAAGATAAATACTGGGTTCTTACATGACTTCTTGGAGCAGAGACCCTGTGAAGACTTCCATTAGTCTTCCATTACATTTCCATTACCAGGGTATCACATGAGTGAGAAATGGATAAAGCCAGAATACATTGAGGATGCCAATTCTTTTCTGAGGTTTCTGTCTTCTCATTTCATGTTTGCCTGAGAAGTTGGCATATTTTAATATAAAACTAATAAATACATAAGAAGATAAGGTTGTAAAAGAGCAAAAATGACTGCAAAACTATTAGTGATATTTGACATTAAAATAATTCTCTTAAAAGCGAAATATCCAGTAATGTACCTAAGATGTTTGTTTTTGAGGGGTGACAGATAATCCGCTTAGAGATTTGTTTTTTGACCGTGGAAATTGTTTGCTTTGCACAAGGATGTTTGAATTTCACCAGTCTTAAGTTCATTCCAAATGCTAGCTGCCCTGTGCCCTCTTATGAACTAATGTAGTGCAGGGGGAAATTTTCCTAAGGATAAAAAAGTAAGCCCTTTCACTGCCAAACAATTAGCTTTTGGTAATGGAAGTGTAAACAGAAGCACAATTCATTGATATTTAAATTTTCCTCTCTGCCACATACATAGTTGACATGGACATATAATGCAGATGGTATATGCAAACATGTCAACACACACACAGCTACACTAGCTACCTTGTGTGGTGATGGTTTGTTTTATCTTGCTGCTTTGAAGTTTCAAACAGTCCTGTACTAACCTGTTTGTTTTGTTTTGTTTGATCATTAATTCTGAATTTGCAAGTTGTAGTATTCTCTAAAAGTTGTAGAGAAAGCTCTGGACAAGAGTCCATGATTCTGGTCTCATCTCTGCTTCTAGGTGGCCCAGTGACCTGAGTCTTGACTTCATCTCTTTGGATCGTAATTTCCTTAACTATAAACTAAAATAGCACCAAGAGAATGAGATTAAGAGTAAGATGGACCTGGGTGATTGGACAGGAAAGTTCTTTAGCTTGTCACACCGTCATTTTCCTAATTTATAGCTTGCGGATAATACCTTTTTCAAAGTCAAAGGGTGCATTAAGGAGAAAGATCTCCAGGCCTGGTTCAAATGGGTTTTTAACTATTTGCTGTTCTTTCTCTGTCTTTTGGACATTCATAACTGACCCCTTTCTTCCCAAAGGAGCATCAAAGATGATGCACTCTTCTTTCTGTTGCTGGAGGTCAGGCTGTTGTAACTTTTACAGGGCAGAACTTAACTTTTGTCCTCTTCTCTTAGTGATAAAAAGAACATATACCTAGGAAAGCAATGTATTGGAGACCAGGAGCACCTGTGTCAGGTGAGCACCCAGCACTGTGCAAAAGCAGGGGTGTGCTTACACACACATGCACACACAGACTGAACTCAGTGTCTGTGAGATGGAGCCACACGTGTACCTTTCTGATCCTTTGCTCCCTCTTGAATGAAACCTTGGGAGATAGGAGGAGAGGAGAGGCAGGAAAGTGGGGTTCTTATATTTGCTGCGTAATGCCGTGATGGTGTTGGTGTAAATCCACAAGGAAGTCACTAGGGAGATGCTATTGAGAAAAATCTTTATCATCCATGACTTACAATATCTTTTTAGGATATTGGCTTCCCTATCTCAGTAAGCTATTAAAGGTAAAGAAAGTAGATGTCACTGTTCTCTTCAGGGGAACTTTTGGTGAAGTTGGTCAGACTGAAGAACAGTGTGATCAGCAAGTATCCCAGGTGACAAGCGAGCTGACCAGGGTGAGATAGTTTCCTGTGTAGGTCCTTGGCTTTGCTCTTTCAGTGGGAGACAGATGGCAGATGACCCCCTCATTGTCCTTGTCCTTATCATGTGGATAAAGAACAAAAGTTTTTTCTAGGAGCAGGAAACATTTCTCGTCCTGAATTTCCTACTAACCAGCTTATAACCTTAAGCTAGTCTTAATTTTCTAGGCTTTGGTTTCTACATTTTTAAAACGAGGGAGTTGAATGTTATTGATCCCTAAGATCTTTAGCACTAGTGTTCTATAATTTGAGCATAGGATTTTTCTCAAAATGTTTCAGTACCTGTGTTTCAAAATTCACTAATTACATGTCACCTCTTGTCACAGTTTTCCACTTAGTCTACACATTCTGTAGATGAGACAGTCATTTGTATAGTATTTTAATTTTAGTCAGTTTTGAAACTTACTCTCTTTCTATGTAGACACATTTGAGCTTACCAACTTGACAATCCACACACACAGACATAAAATCCCTAGCTCTTACATTTTTTGTGTTCTTATATGTAATAACATATCTCTCTCTCTCTTTTTTATTGTTGGGTATTCATTGAGGGTATAAGAAACCATGTTACACTGGTTGAATTGGTTGGGTAAATTCCCTCTTACAATTGTGTTTTGCCCCTAAAAGGTGTGGCACAAACCAAGACCCCAAGACCCCACCCATCTCACTCCTTCCCTCTCTCTGCTCTTTCTTTCCCCACCCCTCCCTCATTCTTTCTCTCTGCTCTCCCCTTCCCTCACCTCCACCATGTCAATAATTGTCATTAATTGTCCTCATATCAAACTTGAGTACATGGGATTCATGCTTCTCCATTCTTGAGATGCTTTACTAAGAATAATGTGTTCCACTTCCATCCAGGTTAATACAAAGGCTGTAA
>CAUYON010007663.1:0-12441 GCA_963573935.1 Arctocebus calabarensis | reverse complement strand
AGGAAGGAAGGAAGGAAGGAAGGAAGGAAGGAAGGAAGGAAGGAAGGAAGGAAGGAGGGAAGGGAGAGAAGGAAGGGAGGAAGGGAGGAAGGGAGGAAGGAAGGAAGGAAGGAAGGAAGGAAGGAAGGAAGTTACTTACATCCCAGAAAGGCCTCCATGGAGTGCTGAGGAATTTGAACTTTCTCCTCTGGGTAAGGGATCCCACCCAGCTTTGGGCCAGCTGGTAGAACGCGCAGAGGCCGGCTTCAGGGAATGCACAGCAGTCATGGTTCACACAACCTTGGCCACCTCTGCCTCTGAAGTGATTTCTGGACCCTGAGCCATTCCTCACTGTGGGGGAAGGAGGGAGAGCTCTGGGGTTGTTCTCAGAGACCTTGGTGCTTGGGACCGGCTTTGAGACCCTGGAAAGAGATGGCATTTCCTATCACCTTTAAAGACTAGGGGATAAAATGCTAGAGCTCCAGACTTCCAGGTGCCGCCCCAGACATCCCTTCATCTGGTACATAACCCTAATTCTGCAGGTCCAAAAATGGAGATCCTGAGAGCTGATTAAATTAGAGAGACATAGTCAGGATTATAATAAGAGCTCATCTTTGGTGTAAGCCCCACGTGAGCCACACTCCTGGTGCTGTTTCTTGAGTAAACTGCTTGTTCTCCAAACTACAGTGGCTTCATCTATAAAATGGGGCAAGAAAGCCCTTGGCTCACTACATTGTTGATGGGGCTTCATAGGTAGAGCCGTCAGGTACTTGGCCTTGGTGCTTTGCATGTGTAAAAAGTATTTAGCTATTGTCACAATTGTTATCATCATTATTGTCAGGGATATTATCTCTGAGTGAAGTGAAGGGTAGCATTAGTGGTGTCAATAAAATCTGATGTCCAGTGACTAGTCAAAGGTAGATTTGAAGCCATCACTGCCATCAACACAGGCCCAGAATGAGTCCTTAAGAATATCTACCTGGTGGTAACTCACCAAACTTGGCATTTTAAATCACGAGAGCTTTAAGAAAGAGATGTTTGTAAAACTACTTTGTTTTTGTACCCATTACAGAGAGGGCCATGGTCACTCAGGGGTTGGGCATGATGAAGAGTAAGTTGGTGCCGCGCCAGCATCTTTGTCACTGTAGTATATTAGCGTATTGATTTCCTTAGGGAGGGAAACATGGGGCCCTTTGTGTGTGGCTGTGTTTTAAATAGAATCAGGACATTAGTTTGTCTAGAGGCTCAGCGTCCCAGCCCCACCTCTGAGCTTATCTTTACCTTCTCTTCTTTCATGTGGTCACCCATGAGGGTAATAAAACACTTCCCACACGTAGATTACCCACAAGCTTGGGCCCCAGTGCCCCATATTTCCAGCACCTGGCCCTCCCAGATGAGCACTTTACGTGTCTGTGATTTACACACACATGTACCAGTACTTGCCCGGGCTTGTTCTCATTTTCTGGCTGCATGGGAGGTAGTGGAGGTGAAGGACACGTGGCCAGAATCTTATGCTAATAAGACCTAAGAGCATCAGGCACCACACTGTGTTCTTTATGGGTGTTTCATGCACTGGGAGAATGGGCGCTAGAGAAAGATGGGAAGAAGTATTTGGGGGACTTGATTTGTTTGTGAGATAACCACAAGGCAAGGCACCCTCCAGAGCGGCCTGCTCCCTGCCTCTCCGGCTGAGCTTTGCCAACATGGCCTCTGTAGTACAGGACAGGAAGAGACTTTTCTAGCTCATATGTGAGAGGGTGTAGGGCCTCTTCATGAAACATAGGCCCCCAGGGACAATATACAAATGTGAGTCCCCAGAGGCCTCATATTCCAGCGACTTTGGAATCTAAAGCTGTCCTGAAAGGGCATGAACAGATCTGGGGGTATTCAAATGGCCCCCTGGGGCCAGCCAGGGCTAGATCTGAGTCCTAGATGTTCCTTAATGGCTCTTGGCCTCAGTTTCCTTGTCCATAAAATGGAACCACATTAATGGTTTTGCTTTCTGCAATTTCAGTTACTTATAATCAACCATGATCTGAAATATTAAATGGAAAATTCTAGAAATAAACAGTTTGTAAAAGTTTTACATTGCAAGCTGCTCTGAGTAGTGTCCTCTCCCCCTATCCTCTAGGTGTGACTCGTCCCCTCATCCAGGTCTCCATGGGTCACCTGTGCCCTGCCCCTCATCTCAACAATCAGAGCGACTATCTTGGACCACAGAACTTGTGTTAATTTAAACTTTGTTGTTGTACGTCTAGGAAAAAACAGGGTATATTAGATTTGAAATCTCTGCATCCATTTGGGGTCTTAGAATGTATCCTCAGAAGATAAAGGGGGACTATTATACTTTGACATTTGTTCTTATTTCTTTCTTGCCTACACAGAGAGGTCAATTTCTATAAGACGGGAAGTAACATTATTATTTCCATCTTAAAGACAAAGGAATTAAAACACAGAGGTTAAATACTACGTGCCAAAATCATACACCAGGTAATTGGCAGGGCTGGAATTCAAATCCAGGGGTGCGACCTTGGAGCCCATTCTCTTAATCATTGCATTATCCTATTTTGTATAGGAGGATTGTCACATTCAAAGGCACCAAGGCAGCCTGTAATTGGTACGTCTCTGTGGCTGTGGTGGAGTGAGCATAGGAGATGAGGACAGAGATAGGACAGTGAGCAGGTGGCTTGTGGAGGACCCTATAGACTGTTGTGAAGTATTCACCTTTTTCTTGACATTGGTTGGCAAGTGATAGTGGGGTTTTTTTTAGCAGAAATGAGGCATGATTTTTGTTTCAAACCTCTGAATTTTAATTCTCCTTTCTTTTTCATAATAACTGGCATTGATTGAACCACACGTTTTTATGCAAAGTGCTTTGTGTGCACTTTCTCATTTAGTTTTTGAACCAAAATTCTGAGGAGGGAATTACCAGCCCCAGTTCACAGATGAGGAAACAGTCATTGGCCAAAGGTCCCATAGCTTGTAAAAAGCATCATCTAGTTTTAACACCCGGTCTGTTTTGTTTTGAAACCAGGTCTCTTTTCCTTTTCCATCTCCAATGGGTTTTGTTTCTCTGTGGGTTGGCCATGCTGGTCCACAAACTTAGATTCAAATAGTGCACATCTCCTTGGAAGGGAGGCTCCCAGAACTGAGTCAGGGCTCCTGAGGCAGGCTCAGTGACACTGAGCGAGGACAAGTGACTTCCATGAATGCAGCCTGCCTTTGTATCTCACCACACTCCCTCATACAGATGGGGAAAGCGGTATGTATGCCAAGAGGCATCAGGAAAATTAAAAATCTCTAAGCTGATTGACCTGGATTCCAGCCTCAGCTCTGTCAGCAACTGCTTGTATGCAGTGGCCCTTATCATAACCGTGATCTAGAGTGTTTGGGAATTTATATTTATAGACACCATCCCCATCCTGTGGTCTTTATTTCATCTCTTGCCATATCATTACTTGAAGCAGAATTTGATGAATAATAGAAGCCCGATCACTATTTGTTGAATGAAAAATATTTCTAGCCATTTCAGGGTATTCTCTCCCTCCTGGGCACATTACATGCATTACCCTATATCATTTAATCATAGCTATTTAAGGGTAGATAATGTTATCATGTCTGTCATTTTACAGATCAGGACCTGAGGCTGCAAGCCTTAGCAGCTGGCTCATGATGACACAGATAAATATATAATGATGCTAACCTAAGTTTCAATGTCCTTGGATGTAAAATTAGAGAGTTGAACTAGCTCATGTCTAAGGGCCCTTCCAGTTCTTAAACTAGACCTAGAAAACCTGGCTCCCAGGCCAAGTTCTTCCACTCTGACCTCATTGTCTCCCTGTAACTCAGAAGAGGGTAACTCTAAGATGAACACATAGTTTATTCAGAGCTCACTTTCTTTCTTTTTGTGTTCCCCTTTTTAGGGAAAGAGAGGAAGGAAGGAGTTAGGCTGGCTCTCCAGCTGTGGGGTGTGGTCGGCGGCAGGACGCCTGGGATTTGAACCTGCACCGCTGGCCTGGCAGGAAGCCTCTGGCTGCTCAGATGAGCAGTGGTTGCAAAATTTGCTTTCCCTCCCTAAGTGCACCACAGGGTGTTCGGTCTTCTTGAAATTGCTTTCATGTAAGAATCTGCCTTTTTTGAAGCAAATATGTCATCTGAACCCTTTTATGGCTTTATGGGGAACTAAGTGCACTTTCTGAGCATGGATGGCCCAGGTTTGTCTGCTGATCTCTACCCTCACGTGCTGTGATTCACCTGGGAAGGAGATTGGGGGCAAGTTAACCCGGCTCTCGGCCTTGGGTGATGAGTTGACATGCAACATGCAACTTTGTCCTTTGAGGAAGAATGAAAAGATGCAGGGGTGATTAACCTGGAGAAAAAGAAGGTTCATGGGAGCCATGGTGGTGTCTGCATATCTTCGAAGGTCATTCTTCAAAAAAAACAATTAATGCTTAGGATCCTCAGATGGTAAACTACCCCTAATGCCAGACGGTCAGAGAAATGGGTGAATTGGGTAGTTCATGTTCCCCTTCCTCTTACCACCCTCTTGTCAGTTCAGTCTACTGAACTCAGTGGCCAAGAACGCTGTCCAGGGATTCTAGGTGTCAGGTGGGTGCTTGCTTTAGGTGACGGGCAAGATACCTGCTATGGTAATCTCACAGGAGAAATAAAATTTTTGAAGTTATTTGATATCATTCACTTTCTTCTCCAAAATGCACAGACTTAATATTCTTCTTTTCTTTCTCTTCCTCCTCCTATTTCTTCTTCTTTTGAAATTGATGAAAATACAGCAGTGTCTAATTTATTCGCTTAGTTGTTCATTCCTTTAAAGACTTCCATGGAGTGGAATGCTTCATGCCAGGCACTGGGATTCACGTGTAGGAAATACGCCCATGCAGCTCAAAGCCTAGAAGAGGAGAGACGCAAACTCATGAGCAAATAAAACCAGAACGATTCTTACTAGTTATAATGGGCATGAGGAAAATGGACTGACACTAAGGCGAGGAGAGATGATGTGTTTTAGATAATGGTGGCCCTACAAGGCCATGTGAGGAGGTGACATTTAGGTTACTTGAAGAATGAGATGGTGCAAGCCATGGGGAAACTGTGTGTACATATAAGTGAATATGTGTGCATTTTTCTCCAGACCCCAATCCAAAATATTTTCTCTCCCTCACAACTTCGTTAGCTCTTTCCTGGGCATTTCAACTTTCTTGGTGCACTTTTAAAGTACATTTTACGTGTCTCAAATGTGCTGAATGCATCATTATTATTATTTTAATTTACGTCTAGATAGATTAACCCCATCAGGTAAGAACTAATATGAGGTGATGGCTCTCCACTGGACCCCACCTTGCGAATCCTCCCGGACATGTTGGGGCTCCAGGCTGCCCAGAGGTGGCAGGCACCTGCTATGTTGAGGAGACCAGCTGATGCTCTCTGTGACTCTGGTCCTCTGTTTGGGCTTCAGGGACTGTGGCTCCCACTACGGAGGAGAGATAATACTATGGCCCAGCTGCGGGATAGGAAGGGACAGCAGGGGGGCCAGGCCAGGACCTCACGGCCTGACCGAAGCAGAGCATCCTCCTCTGCAGCTTCCTGAGCTGCTCTGAGCACTGCAGAATGAGTCTTCACTGAGTGGCTCCCGGAGGGAACTGGCCTTGTGCCTTGGGTGGACACAGATGAGAGTGTCGAGTGAGAAAATTAACCCAGAGGTATCTGTATAAGCCCCCAGCCGACGAGAAGCTGCAGGAGAGAAGGCCTGAACAGCGAGAGCGGCTACCAGCTGGCCACAGACCCATGTCGCTCCTCTCCCAGCCCCGTAGCCTAAGTAGATCGAGGGGCAGGAAGAATGCATCACTCTTCACACTTGGGGACACCCACGTGTTCACTGGAGAGTAGAATTCTGCCGCACTAACTCTGTCAGACAGCTGGTGCTCACAAAAGTCAGCATCTTGTCCAGAGTCAGCAAATTGTAGCCAGCTCGTAGCAGGTGGAATGGTGTGTCCCCTCCCCCTCAATTCACATCTAGGTGGGGTCTCAGAGTGCAACCTGATCTGAGAATAGGATCTTTACGGACGGACTGGGTTAAGATAAAGCCACACTGGATGAGGGTGACCAATGTCCTCATGAGAAGAGCAGAGACACGCACGCCCGGGAGCCCCACACAAGAATGGATCAGAAGTCAGGACACCACAGCTCGGGAGCCAGGCTGTGGGGTGTGTGCACAGCCAGGGGACGCCAAGGGTCACCAGAAGATGAGAAAAAAGTGTGGACCAGATTCTCCATCAGAGCCCTCAGAGGAAACTAACCCCT
This sequence comes from Arctocebus calabarensis, assembly GCA_963573935.1. Classification (NCBI taxonomy): domain Eukaryota; kingdom Metazoa; phylum Chordata; class Mammalia; order Primates; family Lorisidae; genus Arctocebus; species Arctocebus calabarensis. The sequence continues at coordinate 6,147 of CAUYON010007663.1, read as the reverse complement.
GTGGACACTTTTATTTCAGATTCCTAAACTCCAGAACTGTCAGAAAATGAATTTCTGTTATTTTAAGCCGCTGGTGTGTGGCTGTTCGCTGTAGCATCCTAGGAAAGCACTCAGGCACCCACGCAGCAGTGAGGTCCACAGTGGTGTCAACCTCAGACCAGAGGTCACTCCCCACTGTCAAGTGCGGCTGCTCCTTCCCTCCCCTCACACCGCCAGGCTGCTCCCTTCCCTTCTTCCTCATCTTCACCCTGAATTTCTTGGGGGCACAGATCAGATTTCTGTCCCCAGCCCTTGGAACATACTTGGAACAAATGTCAAAAGACAATAAATAAAATAAATGCTTCTTGGCTAAAGCAGTCTTTCCAAGGATTCACAAACTCCAAGCTACCTACCATTTTATTTATTCATTGTACTGATATTACTATGTGCCTACTGTATACCAGGAACTGTGCTAGGAATTGGGAACACAAGTGATAAACAAAAAAGGATGAAATTCCTGTCTTTCCAAAGCTTATTATCTATAAGAAAGAGGACAGGTAAAACGACACAAATACAGGGATGTGTTAATGTCACAGATAACTTTGGATAGTGGTAAGTGCTGGCGGGAAACAGAGCAGGGTAATGGCTGAGTGGCTGGATGTATCGCAGGTCAATGGTGCCAGAAGCAACCTCTCTCCAGGGGATGGAGTTTGAGCTGAGACCTAAATCAGGAAGATTCGTGTCTTTGACCGTGTAAAGGATGAGGCTTACAAGCCAGGGAACAGTTGGTGCCAAAGACCCCGAAGCAGAAGTTCATATGAGGTTGTTTGAGAAACAGAGAGAAACCTTGTGAGGAATGCACAAGGGACCGAGAGGCATGGGACGGGGTCAGGGGCAAATTGATCCTGTTTCCGTGTCCGAGACTGCAAGAATTCCAAGTCAGAGGAGAGTGACTTACGCGTTTCTCCTGTGAGGAACGTTGCTGAAAAATAAAATTATATGAGATGTTCATGGCCTGGAGAGGGGTGGCCCACGGATGACCAAATTCTGTATCAGAAATGGTGCCATGTTCTCAGCAAGGCCAGATCTCAAAGTTTCTCCTCATTAAATCACAGAAGGCCTGAGTGGCCACCCATGGAGCTGTCCTCACTTGCGTCTGGCCTTTTTTTTTGTTTAAAGCTTCATTGTCCTTGTGTTCTAACAAAAAGGCGAGGCAGAGCTGACTTAGAAAAAGCATGTCTCTGGCTGATATTAGACAAGTGTCACGGCTACAAGCTTTGCAGCCATTCTGTGTCTTTTGCGGTTTGGTGGCAGGGATATGAGAAGTGGCGTCTTGTGACATGATTGTTTTGTTTGCCCTTGGTTTTTACATTCCATTAAATCATAGATGTCTCTAATTGCTTCCGCCTGGCCAAAAAGCCCCTTGATTGGAATTCTATGGAAAATAGAGTTTGCTTTATTAAATAGTGTTTCTAAAGGGATTTAAGTGGTTTGGGGTTTCCTTTTTCTCTCCCTTTTTGCCTTTTTTTTTAAGTTTTTAATTTGTTGCTATGTATAATCGCTTGCTTCTGTGCAGAAATTGCTCTCCAAGCCTCTACCATTGTGTATTATAATTCCCTTTATTGCTGCACAGTCACTTTCAGCCTTCAGTTAAGACGACTGGACAAGAATCAGATTTGGCAGAATTAGCATCTCTTTTGCATGGAGTCCTGCTCTTAGAGCCAGTGGTGCCTTTGCTTGCTGACTTTTTGTGTGGTTTTGAGAAGAATGAGATTAAAAGAATCAGCACCTGAACTCACATAAGCCCCTTGGCACTCTGGGCCACCCAGGTATCAATAATCCACATAGGAAATGGACTTGCCTTCTCAGAGAAGTGAAATGACTTGTTCAAGATCATCCATGCAGAGCTTAGCAGAGCTGCAAGACCAGACAGGCTCCTGGAAGTCGAAAGCCGTCTTTCTGCACCCCTCACCTCAAAGATTCGGTGGGGTGATTTTCTAAAATATGAGCAAACAGGGAAAAATAAAAAAGCTCTTTCTGGGATGTTAGAACAAAACAAGTTGCATCTAGTAAAATGTTTCAGTGAATCCCTTGTCGCACACTGCTGATAATTAATGCTTTCCCTGCAACCTGGAATAAAAGTCGTTCTATTTTTACTTAACATTGAAAATGGTAGCATATCAGGGTGTAGGCATAAACTGTACTATTTTATGGATTATTTTATACACGTACATTTTATATTACAGATAATGAGGAATTGGCTTATGTGACTCTGGAGACTGACAGGCCCTAAGATTTGCAGGGTGAGCCTGCAAGCCGGAGACCCAGGAAGGCTAACGGGCCAAGAACCCAGAGATCCAAAGCTGTTGTTTCAGTACAAAGGCAAGACAAGTAGAATGTTCCAGCCCAGTCACTCAGAGGGACAGAGTTGCTTTTTTCTCAAGCTTTGTATTCTATTCGAGTCTTCAAATAATGGGGCGATGCCCACCCACACTGGCAGGGGCCTGCTCCACCCAGTCCACTGATCCGAATGTTAATCTCATCTGGGAACACCCTCCCACATGCAGTTGAAATAGAGTTGTCCAAATGTCTGGGCACCGTGAGGCCCAATCAAATGAACACATAAAACTAACCATGGCAGTGACCTAACTTTGAATTCTGCCTGTATCATTTATTATTTAAGTAGCCTTGGTCAACCTTACTCAATCTTTCTGAGTCTTACTTTCTTCATCTGTAAATTGTAAATAATCTCTGGCATAGTAGGAATTTTGTAGGAATTAAATGAGACAGTTGGATAAAGTGTTTAGCACACTGGCCCAGAGAAAAGGCTTAATAAATGTTATTATTATTACAATTTTCACACAATTGCAATAACAAATATTATTTGTTGCATACAATTTTGAGCTCAGACCTTTTTTTTATTTTGCAAATGAAACTTTTATTCAAAATAGAAATCCAAAAGGCTAGAAAGTTCATATGAACGTTATGAGTTTGGTACTTGAAGGATTTTAAGCAAATCGTTTACCCTCCCTGAGCAGATGCTACGCTGGGTGCTGGTGTTCTGAGTTGGGCAGGGTGGAGTCTCCTCTGCTAAAGCAAACCTCCAACCAAGTGTGGACAGATGTGACAGTGGTAGTGTGGGGGTTCAGGTGAGGACAGGGAGTGGTGGGCAGGGAACCCCTGCAGGTGTTGACTAGTAGAAAAGATTCAGGCCAGGAAATGTGATGAAGGTCTTTATATGTAGAGAAGCCTTGTAGTCACTATATTGCTGGATGAGGGTGGTTTGATGATTTTCAAAGGGAACAGTTGAATGTCTTAGAGACTTCTCTAAGACAGGCCCGAGAGTACATATACAAACGTCAGGTCTTAAGGGATTCATGCACGTCGAAGGCATCTTTAATACTAGTTTTCAAGTTAAATATTTGCCCCTGTAGGGACCATTGACGGGGAATATAAATCCTGGGTATGCTGAGACACTGTAGCCAGGTAGTGCAGGAGAAGGGGAAATTCAGGCCTGGGAGCAGAGGCAGGAAGGGACACGGTTGGATAGGAAGGCTCGCCCAGCAATAAATCCCACTCAGGCCTTGGTAAGTTTCCAAGAGAAAGGAAAGGATGGCTGATCGTTGTTTAAGATGCTATGGCTCAAGACTAAATGACCAGGCGTGATATGTGTCCCAGGCCCAGTTCTAAGCGCTCTGGGTGAATTAGCCAAGTGAACCCTCACATCAAACCCAGGAAGTAGATACAATTGCCTGCCCAACCCCACAAAGGCCTGGGGTCGTGAGGGAATTCACCCAAGTCGCCCGGGTCTATTAAGGAGTTGAGGTTAATCAGTCGTGTCATAGAAGGTCCCTGGAACCCAGAGCTAAATCAGTGACGATGCTTCCCCCACTTAGAACCCTCTGTGAGGTCTCTTTTCCTGTACGGAGTGAACCTACATCTTGTTCTGGCTCTGCCAGGTTCTGCGAGGAGGTTTCCCACCAGCAGGTACGCCTGCAGCCTCCCACCGCTGACTCCCAAAGCTTGGATCAGCGTCGCCTTCCAGTCCTGTAAGTGCACCTTGGTCTTCCAACCTCATGGCTGCTGCCCTGGCTCCTTCCCCTCCTCACCTGGCCAAACCCTGTCATGCCTCAGCTCTGCGTTTCATGTGGAAGGTGATGGGGGCAGAAATCTTTTCTTTCACATCCTTTGGTGGTGGTGGTGTCGCCACGTTAGCCCTGACAAAGAGCCCTCAGTGATGTTTTCACTGAAGGAAAGAGTGAGGGAAGTTGGACAGTTCTCTAAAGACATAGGCGTTCTGGCTGGATGCCTTTGGAAGGACCCCTAGAATCTTCCAAATGTTTGATAGGCAGGGAAACTGAGGCCCAGGCACACATTCTAAGGCCATCGTCAATACTTAAGATTATTTGATTTGGACTTCACCCAGCAAAGGAGTATCAGGATCAGAATTAGAAGTCAGTTTCCCGATTCCCATGGAGATGGAAGGGGGAAAGCGAAGTATCCTGCTGTCTAAATATGGGTGCTGGCAGGCAAGCCACCATTCTCTAAAGCTCTCTCTCTTTTGCCTTTCAAGTTGTGATCTCTAGTTGACAAGGAGGCAAACCGCATAGCTAAACGCAGAGCTTTCTGAGATGCTGAGATGCAAATTAGCCCAAACCATGTGCAACTGTGGATCTGAGGCTGGTGTGCAAAATAAAGGCTTCGCTTCATCAGGCTGCGTTGAAAGCTCCCTCTGATAGGAGCGGTGTTCTTGCTCTTCCTCAGCCAAACGCCAGGCAAGGCGTGAGGTGTAGAGTGAAAATTAATCAAAACACCAAACCTACCCTTGAGGAGTTTGCAGTCTCAGGCCGCTGACGGGGACGACAGAGGATGCCACCCTATTTTTAATTCTGCAAAATCCAGTGAACTGCCAGTTCAGTACCGGGTCAACTATGTGCCCGCACCCAGCTGATTGGGTTGTGTATTTTCTGAGAATGGTGACTCTCATCCTGGAGTCTTCTGTGCCATCAAACACTGATGGTCATACAACCATGATGGAGAAAAATTATTGAGAGCTTATTTCACTCCAGGCCCTACGTACTTAACGGATCCGTTCATTGAACCCTCCTAGCAGCACTCTGTGATCGCTATCTTTTTCATTCCCATTTTTATAGGAAAGGTAAATGAGGTTATGACACTTTCCCAGAGTTGCAGAGCTAAGAGTAACGGCAGCAGCACCTCGGCCCAGGTCATCTGGGTGTCAAGGGTGCAGGCTCTACCATGGGCTGCCTCACTGGTAAACCTTATTTAACATCACACAGTATTCAGCCTTGGGGCCTTCTCCCCAACTTAATCACAGTACCTGTCATTGTGTGCTAACTCTGTTCCAGTCACTAACTTCATCCCGCCGATTGAAGCTGAGGTGTCATCTTGTCAATTTTCCAAATGATGGAACAGGGGCAGAAAGGGAACCAGTTGTTTGCCTGGGATCACACACACAAGCCTGAGATTCTGGACGATTCGTGTGAACAATCATACAATATATGGTCTCATTCTGTGGCTGCTCTCAGCCTACTATTTTAGGGTACAGGTGATGTGCAGCAGGCATCAGAATTCTGTTCCTTTCTTTGCTCATCGCATTCTCCTGTATGCAGATACCACATTTTGTTTATTTATTTCTTAGTGGACAGACATTTGGATTGTTTCCGTTTCTTGGCTATAGTGAAGTGACGAGCACTTCTGCACGTGTGCGTACAACCTTTTATTACTGCGTATTTTCCACCCAATCTTCTCTTTTGCTAGCTTTGGCTCTCAACTCTCAGACACACACACAGAGTAGTTAAAAGGGATACATTCTGGAGCCAGATGTAGGCTTTGAACACATAAAGGCTCCAACATATGTCAGCTGTGTGACTCTGAGAATATATTTTTTTAAATAATTTTATTGAATCATAATTGTGTACATTGGTGCAATCATAGGGCACAATGTGCTTCATATACAATCAAATATTTTGATTGTACGGTTACAGATAGCCTTCATGGCATTTTCTTTTTTTTTTTTTTTTTTTTTTTTTATAATTTTATTGAATCATAATTCTGTACATTGGTGCAATCATAGGGCATGATTCATATACATTCAGAAATGTTTTCATCGTACTGTTACAGATAGCCTTCATGGCATTTTCTTGA
>CAUYON010007662.1:0-24183 GCA_963573935.1 Arctocebus calabarensis | reverse complement strand
ATTGTGTACATTGGTGCAATCATAGGGCAGAATGTGCTTCATATACAATCAGAAATATTTTGATTGTACTGTTACAGATAGCCTTCATGGCATTTTCTTGGTCACTATATAAAGACACTGATACGCTACATTTAACAAGTTTCACCAGTACCCTGCTAAGATGCACCGTAGGTGTAATCCGACTAATTGCCCTCCCTCCACCCAGCCTCCCCCCTTCCCTCCCCTCCCCTTCCCTTTTCCCTGTATTCTTGTGCTATAATTGGGTTTTAGCCTTCATATGAAAGCTATAAATTAGCTTCATATTAGGGCTGAGTACATTGGATACGTTTTCTTCCATTTTTGAGATACTTTGATAAGAAGAGTATGTTCTAGCTCCATCCATGTAAACACAAAAGAGGTAAAGTCTCCATCTTTCTTTAAGGCTGCATAGTATTCCTTGGTATACATGTACCACAATTTAGTAATCCATTCGTGGGTCGATGGGCATTTGGTCTTCTTCCACGACTTAGCAATTATGAATTGGGCTGCAATAAACATTCTGGTACAAATATCTTTATTATGATGTGATTTTTTGTCTTCAGGATATATACCCAATAAAGGAATTATAGAATCGAATGGCAGATCTATTTTTAGATCCCTAAGTATTCTCCAAATATCTTTCCAAAAGGAATGTACTAGTTTGCATTCCCACCAACAATGGAGAAGTGTTCCCCTTTGTCCACATCCACGCCAACATCTCTGGTTTTGGGATTTTGTTATGTGGGCTAATCTTACTGGAGTTAGATGATATCTCAAAGTAGTTTTGATTTGCATTTCTCTGATCATTAAGGATGGTGAGCATTTTTTCATGTGTCTGTAGGTTGTGCACCTGTCTTCTTTAGAGAAGTTTCTCTTCAAGTCCTTTGCCCACCCTGAGATGGGATCACTTACCCTTTTGTTGCCAATACGCTTGAGTTCTCTGGTTATTAAACCTTTGTCTGAGGCATAACCTGCAAATATTTTCTCCCATTCTGAGGGCTGTCTGCCTGCTACACTTACTGTGTTCTTAGCAGTGCAGAAGCTTTTTAGTTTGATCAATTCCCTTTACTGGGCTTTTATTGTATTCCAGGTACCATGCTCTTGTAGCATTTACTTCAGACAAAGAAGGTATGCAACAAAACTGTGTATAAAATAAGAGTCCTTGATTCTGGCTCTAAAACCCAATTGCAACACAACAGTTAGTCCAGTGAAACTTTAAAGAGCCCTCTTGGTCTCCAAATGTCTATGAAGAAGCCTATGAAACAATTGGTTTTCCCAGGGAATGTGGACTGCATTATAATTATTATATCAAAAGAAAAATGGATGCTCCTGAAGGGCAGGGATGTTTCACTTTGGTTTGGGTTTTTTAGTAAATGAATGAACACACTCAGACAATCACATTCACATACACACAGTATGCAAAGGCTATCGGTAATGACATCCTTTGGTTTATAACCACAATCTGAATACCACTCTATACTCTAAAAGACTAAGTGCTTCTTGCTCCACAGAACAAAGGAAATATTCAAGTCATAGCTTCCAGCCTGATGTGTACAGGGAATTACCTGTATGTTTCCACACATCAAGAACTGTGAATTACACAACATAGGCTGAGACCACTCAAGTCAACTTCCCCCCACCCACAAGCCTGCCTCCAGGGACCTTCCATGACGTGCCATTGTGTCAAATGTCAGAACCAGTGACTTGGTTGAGAGAACACTCCCAATCACCAGACAGAGGAGGCATTAAAAAATTGCATTCCTTGAGGATAGGGTAACAACCTGCCATAGCATCCAGCACATAGGAAATACTTAAAACATATTTATTGACAGAATTAATAACCTGTCTTCACAGAGGTTTTTCTGGCCTCCAGGCCACTAGTCCAATTCTTGGCAGTTTAGCTAGATCAAAGCCTGCAATCTCTTTTTTCACTTCTATTTCTCTCTTTCTTTTTGTTCTTTTAAGCAAATTATTTTGTAGTAATCACTTATGCATTCTGACAATTTAAATTAGAAGGCTTAGAATTAGAATGTCAAAATATATGCCTGACTCATCTAGGCTTAGCTTTGGGGCCGGACATATCAAGTTGTCTATGAAGCTGCTCTCAGTGACACACTGGGAGATTTTGGCTTGTCAGACTCTTGGACCTCTTTCATGAAAAGATAAGGTATGTCCCTCCTTCCAACTGTAGGGGGGGCAACACCAAGTCAACAAGCTTTCCAGACTTTTCTAATAAAATATTAATACAAACAAAACTAGCTATTACATTGGATTTATAAAGCTTATTTTTAAGAATTCCAGAAAGTAACATGTCCCTGGAAAAACATAATGGACTATAAAATGTGGGTGTACTGTGTCCTCTGGTTTGCTTTAAGTTGTTCTTACTTTTAAAAATGTCAGAATGAATCCAGGGTCTCCTCTCTACTCTGATGCCCTTAATTTGTTCATTCTCTAGCAAAACAAAAAGGTAAACATCTTCATTTTCCTCCTCAATTGAAACCAGAAATTTATGCCTGCCGTTAAAAGAGAATAAAATTGTATTTTCACATACCATATTTTGCCTTGTATAATGTGTACTTTTTTGCACAAAGTTTTGAGTGAAAAATAAGCATGCATATTATTATATGGGTAGTATTAATTCCATACCTATACAAATGTTTTTAATTATTTTGTTTATGCTTATGTCTTAAAAGTAAAACCCTAGAAAAGATATCTATATGCAAAAAAAAAAAAATTCCCTGAAATGCGATAATCACACCCTCTCCTTGCTACCCCCATCCTGGGCTATCCCATCAAACGTCGGGCACTGCTGCTGCAGGAGCCCCCTGCCCGTCCACCCAATGGCGCTGGCCACTACGCCATCTTGGAAGCAGGTATGCCGCCAACAGTGACACATCCATTAGCATCAGGACCTTGGTGAAGGAGGGAGGGAGTGGTGGGGTGTTGGCACCTCCTTGTGTCATGAGAGGCAAGAGGCACAGAGTCCGCCACTGTGAAGAAGCTGAGCGTCTATACAGGCAGCAGGTGAAAGTGCTCCAAATGACCTGAGTGCCTGACCTCCCAGCTGGCCCCTCCTGGCCCACCTTCCTCCCCACATCCTCTCATTTTCTATTCCCACTATGTCTGTGGGTGGGAACATGGCCACAGCATCTCTGCTGAGAGCCCCAGTGAGCTTATCAACTAGGGTGCCTGTGTGAGGGGCCAGCCCCAGGCTCCTGCCCTCTCTGGGCTGCCTCCTCTCTGGTGCACCAGGCCCTGTTCTGAGGCCCCAGGAACAACACCATGCTGAAGAGGAAGATCTCCTAGCTGGGGTTTGGGAGACCTGGTTTCTGAGACCTGGTTCTACAAATAGCCCACTGTTGATGACCTTGGGCCTTAGTTTCCATAAAGTTTCTATCTGCAAGTGTATCTGGCAGAGAAGTGCAAACCTCAGGGTACCCCCCACAAATTGTCATTTTGACCCTATGACTTGTCCAAACCCCCAAGGTGTTGAGTCGGTATAATTTCCCAAATTTTCCAGTAGGAAGGAACATCTAGGATGCTTATTAATAGAACAGACACCCAGGTTTTCTCTTGAAGAGTTGATTCTGTGTATTTGTATATTACAGGAGTCTTATTTTATTTGTAGGATTTGCAAGTTTGAGAAAAGGTGGCGTCATTCACTCTGGTGTTACTGAGTGTCTAAGATCTGGATGCCTCAAGGGGTCATGGCATAGTCACTAACCAGAAATGTAAGCGCAGAGCACTTCCCTGGGGCATCATCAGGGAAGGCTTCCTCCTCTGCGCTCCATCCCAGGGGCCTCAGAATGGGGTCAGCTGCACAAGAGATGAGGCAGCCTGGAAAGGGCAGGGATCTTCCCCGAGGAGACCAGTTGTCAAGGCTGGCCCTGGCCTCTCACACCAGCCTCCTGGGAAATACGCCTGCCAGGATTTTCAGTGGAGTGGCGATGTCTACATGCCCACCAATAGCCATGGGTAGGGATAGGAAATGACAGGATATGGGGATGAGGGTGGGCTGGGAGGGGACAGGTACAGGAGGACAGGGACTCGGGCCCTCTGGACCACTCTCACTTGCCACCTGGGCTCACTTCTGGCTTCTCCACAGCAGCCAGCTCCATACCTTGTGCCTCTCACAAGTGAAGAAGGTACCACTGTGCCATCACTTCTAGCCTCCTTTAAAAAATTGAAATGAAAGAATTTTTTCCCTAAAAGTTTGGGCCAAAACATGGGTGTGCAGGCCAGGAGTGGTAGCTCACACTTATAATCCTAGCACTCTGGGAGGCTGAGATTAGGTGGATTGCTTGAACTCACAAGTTCAAGACCAGCCTGAGCAAAAAGCGAGACCCCCGTCTCTACTAAAAATAGAAAAACTGAGGCAAGAGGATCACTTGAGCCCAAGAGTTAGAGATTGCTGTCAGCTATGATGCCACAGCACTCCACCCAGGTGACAGCTTGAGACACTGTCTTAAAAAAAAAAAAAAAAAAAGAAGGGCATACACTGTATGCAACAGCACATTATACACGGCAAAATACGGTGTCTGAGTAAGTTCACGTTTCCTCACATCCAGAGTGCTCAGTAAGAACTCTGCAATGCGGATGAGTGAAGGAGAAGAGTCCTAAAGGCGGTCCTTTCCCCGTCTACTGTCACTATTTCATGTAACTGCTTAAGGACTGGCCCAGCAGATGGGTGTATGGCTCTGAACAGCTGAGAAGGTTGAACAGGTACACACACAGAAAGAAGGGCATATCACAGGCAGCACAGTGGACTCCAGAACTTATCAAATCCGTACACAAACACTTCCAAGCCATGTGGCCTTCGGCACATCTTACATGCTCTTGGAATTTTTATTTCCATTATAAAAAGCAAAATGTAGATAATAGTACCTAAGAATGTGGGGAAGAACTTTTAAAAATACAAGTAATGTCACATTAGCCGGTCCTAATATCTATTAAATGAGTTACAACTAATATCATAACAAAATAAAATGGTATAGAACAGAAAACCTCTCAGTTGCATTACACGTCATAATGGTATTATTTTATAAAGTTTTTGCCTTAATTATATACATATGTAATAGATATATAAATGTATAATACATATGTATATATACACACACATTAAAATGTACTTCTTGCTAAAGGCACAGGCATATTTCATCAATCACCCTAGTAAGGTGCTTCATATGGACTAAGAAGAAGGCATGTATATGAAAGTACCTAGTATTCAGTAGGTATTCTGTCACTGGTGGCTTTTCCCCCGAAGAGAAACTACTTTTAACAAATTCATCGTAAAATCACCAATGCATGTACATCCCAGAATTTATCATGTTCTTCTCTTTCAGCCCTTGCTAAGACTTTTTCTTCTGCTAAAAATGGCTTCTATAAGATATAACAGCAAATTTATAGAGAAACCGCTAAGATTATTTATGAGTTCATAGAATAAATCTCCCTGCTTTGAGAAAATAGTCACATGCCTTTTACTATGGTTGATCATTAAGAAGAAATAGGCTCTTGTGAGTTTGTCTTTGCTAGTTGGTTTTTTTTTTTTTTTGAGACAGTCTTTATCACCCTTGGTAGAGTGCCTTGATGTCACAGCTCACAGCAACATCATCTGGGTGTTAGCTTTATTTTGCAAAGAAAAGCAATACCTTCAGTAGAAAGGAGGTAAAAGTAAAATGAACATTATCATTCACTGAGCCCCTTTGGTGGATCGAGCTAGGTGATGACACCCTGGTTACAACTGTGAAGTAGGTATTATTATTGCCTTTGAACTCGTCAAAAAAAAAAAAAAAACCTGAAGCAGGAAAGGAGATAAGTCACTTGCCCAAAGTCATCCAGCTAGTGTGCATCCAGCTAGGATTGGAACCCAGATCTGACCCCAAAGATCATGCCTCACTCACCATGTGATGGAGCTCACAGCACATATTTCTCAAAGCAATTCATTATTCCTTTCCACTCACAAGAGGAAGATGGCTTTTACCCCCTAGAGTGAAGCAGGAATTCACGGGAGGTCAGACCTTTATTAACACTCTAATTTGCACAGTGGTGGGATCACTTGTTCTCTGTCAGAGAAAACAATTCAACATTAATTCCAGGAAGAGCCATCAGGTTTGATCTACTCCTGAGCATGGGAAGCCCTTTACTCTCCTGGTCTTGTTATTCTTCCTGGGGATGAACTAGGAAACATCCACATTCATTTCTCAGCTAGGGCCATAAACTGAAGTGTAACAACCTTGTGTACACAGCCACTGTGCCTCCCCCATGAGTTCTCCTCAGAGTGCTGTCTTCCAGGGATATAAACTTAGCCATCATTATCTCACATTTGCCAAGGGCTTGAACGGACTCTCTTTTCCAGACAAAAGCCAAGCCAGGCAGTGCACAGACTAGAAACATCTATAAAAACCAGCCTCAGGTAAATAAAGTGTTCTCAACACTGAAATGTTAGGGGATGAAAAATAATTCTAACCTAGCTCAAAATACCAGAAAATACTACATGAAATACAATAAAATAATGAAACAGCTCAAGTGCAGCCATTGTCATAAATAAGGAAGTGAGTAAGGCGGTTTCTATACTATGCCTAGTTTGAAGGAAGAAACAACTCAATTAGTACGAGATCAAGTTAATTCAGTATCTCCAATAGAAGGAAGGGGAGAAATTAACCTCTCATTTGTACCATTTTTGGACTCGATACTCTGACATAAGTTCTCTTTTCCTCTCCTTCTATCAAACTAACTTTTTTTTTTTTTGAGACAGTCTTTATCACCCTTGGTAGAGTACCTTGGTGTCATAGCTCACAGCAACATCAAACTCTTAAGATCCTCTTGCCTCAGCCTCCTGAGTAAATGCCTGGCTATTTTTTCAATTTTTAGTAGACATGGGGTCTTGCTCTTGCTCAGGTTGGTCATAAACTCCTGAGTTCAACCAATCCCTCTGTCCTGGCCTTTGAGAGTGCTGGGATTACAGGCATGAGCCACTATGCCTGGCTCAAAAGTAACTCTTAAAGGAATTTTGTTCACTTGTTCCCACTAAGATAAAAATTAATGATGTAGCTCAATGTGCTACCTCTTCTAGGAGGTTCTGCCTTATAACCAAAGGGATTCCATCAGTCAGCTTGGGAGCTGAAAATTTTATTTTAATTCACACCATTTTGGATTCAATTCAAAAAATATTCGTGTGTGGGCCTCATTGTGATGAATGAGGATTCAAAGATGGCTAAGTCATGATTATCAGCCTCGTAATTACTCAAGGCAATGCTGAAGAAGACAGGCAAGTGAACAGTGAAAAGTTCAGTCACAGAGGCTACGTCCAAGAAGCAGAGTTGCACAGGGGCCGCAGAATGACTAGGAGCGGTGACATCTGACTTCAATGAACAGAGGTTGCCAGGCATTCCTAGGGAGAAAGACATTCCAGGAAGAGAAGAAAACTCTTCCCAGCATCAAAGGATCCTCAGAAGAACAGCTTGGAGTAAGAAGGACCGATGTCTCCAAAGCCATTTTGAGAGAGAGCAGAATAGTCTTCACGTGAGTTTTTCTTTCATCAACTCTCTTAAAAGCCAAGAGAAGTGAAATTCAAAGAAGATATTTCAGCAGGGAATTCCGTAAAGGAACTTTTTGTGCATTTTTTTCAGGAAACTGCACGGGATTCAAGGGAAGACGAGGGGCATCTGCAGCCTCCGTCTCTTTCAGTTGCTCATCTCCATTTTGCTTTCCGGAGGAGCAGAACCTCAATCAAGTTAAAATAAACAAACAAAAGTCTTCTGTGAGTGCCTGCTAGACATTTGTTCAAACTTGTTTTACATATGAGCACGAGGCCCAAAAGGGCGATGACCTAAGCCAAGATAGTTATTTCTGTTCTTTTTCAAAAACATTTTCATTTATTCAGAGCTAGAGTTCAGGGTAATAGACGAAGAATGTTTGTGTGAGGTGCTGCATGGTAAGTGTTTAAACAGCTTGTAAATATGTTCCAATCTGACCGATTCATCACAGCTACACTCACTTCTGAGACAGAGGTGAATTTCTAGACATATTTCCTCGGTTACATCCTCATTAATTAATATTTATGAGCAGTTTTCCCATCATCTGCTAGATATAACTATGGATTTTCTTCAGTCTTCATGACCACTAGTAACTTATAGGACTATAAGAATGTATTTTTTTTTCTGAAATATAAATGTCACTTTCTGCCTTGTCTTTAATGTAGGCACCTATGTGCATTTGAGCTGTTAATAGTGTGTCTTCTCCCATTAGAGAGGTCTATGGGAGACATTTACTGCCTTCCCCATAGTAGATATATCAGATGTTAGGCCACAGAATCAGAAGCCTGGTCTAATCCTACTTCAACCATGATCCAGCCTTGTAAACATTTTGGTCCTTTTTTTTTTTTTTGAGACAGAGTGTCACTCTGTGCCCTGGGTAGAGTATTGTGGCATCACAGCTCACAGCAACCTCAAACTCAAGAGCTCAAGTGATCCTCTTGCCTTCCCAACTAGCTGGGACTATAGGCACCCACAAACCGCCCAGTTAGTTTTTCTATTTTTAGAGATAGGGTCTTGCTCTTGCTCAGGCTGGTCTTAAACTCCTGAGCTCAAGCAATCCATCCACCTTGGCTTCCCAGGGTGCTAGGATTATAGGCATGAGCCACCATGCCCAGGAGCTCCAGCTGTGTAAACTTGAGTGAACCAGTCACTTAGTACCCAAGAACCTCAGAACCTTAGTTTCCTCGTCATTATTGTGAGATAGAATACTTACTTCACTGGATAACTTATAGTTTCATGAAATAATGTGTGTGTGAAAGCATGGCAGGAGAGTAGGAAATCAATAAATACTAATTGAATTTAAACTTTAAACAATGCTAAAATTATTACCTAGCTATAGCCCTGGGATGCCATATCCTAACAGTTAAACTTCAGTTAATACTGAATGAGGAAAAAAATAGATTCCGAACTTTGACGTGTTCAAATACCTTATTAAAATGTAGATTTCTGAGTTCCGCCCAGGAAGATGTAGATTTCATAAGACTGGCATGAACCTGGGCTCCCACATTTCCAGCAAGTGCCTAGGGCCATTTTGATGCAGATGGTCTATACACCACACTTGGACAAACAGGAAACCAAGGGCAGAAGCATAATTTAATCTGAAGGACAAAATTTAGATTAGGAAGTTAATAGCTCTGTAGTCAACTTACACCCTAAAGTATGGAGGACCATGGGGGGGAGATAGACAGGAAGCAGGAAGGAAAGGTTTCACCAGTCCCCCAAGTCACAGAGTTTTAGGATTCTGATTGTGTGGCAGGACTGTACAAAGAAAGAAGCCATCTGCCCTGCTGGGATTCTGAGAGACTTGAGAATATTTCTTATTATTCTGATGTTTAAAAAAGACTAACATGTATAATATATTTCTTCCCTCCCTCCCTCATGCTACCACTACCACAGACAAGCCTTAAAGCCATGTTTATTTCCAAACCAAATCTAATCCATATGTTTGTCTTACTTACACTTGAGTCAGAAAGTCCTTAGCAGTAATTTATCCAGCAAGAGAAAATCTTTACCATAAAAACAGCAAAGAGAAACTTTTCTGCCTTCACTAAACATATTTAAACAGAACTGAAGAATGGTGGTTAAAATGGGGGGAAATGGGACACAGGGATTCAAAAGCAACGAAGAAAGATTTTTCTGTTGTTCAATATTTACTTCAGTTCAAACCAAACATTCTCAACTGCTTTGAATCCTTACCTTACCGTTTTGTAGATCCATCCTTTCAATGTGGGCACTAAAAGGGCATAGTTTAACCATGAGAAAGTGTGTTTTAATACCCCATCGTGATTGCTGCATTGCTTTAAGCTATATTCTTTTAAATAAACTTTTTCCTGCAAGAGACTGCCCTTTAATCACGAACAAGCTAAAACGCTATTTCTGTTTATGTCTTGAGGATGAGCCAACTACATCAGAGAAGTAGGACAGCTGCCCTGTCCTGTAGGTCTGAATTTAGTCTCTACTTTTATATGGTTCTTTTCACAAAAAGCTATCTCAGATCGTAAGAGTTTTATAGACCAAAGACAACCAAAGAATTTTTGTCATGGACAGACTCAGTACTCACCTGTTGCCCCACACAGGGCCCTACCCTCCACGTGATTTTAAGAAGCCCCAGAGAGCTACAGTGATCTGCCATGTCCTAAAATAGGAGCCTAAAAGATACTCCAGGCTGCTTTGTGGTGCCACAGCAGTGTTATAGGGACAGTATAGGTTTGCACATTCTGAGTTGAATTCTTGACCCTGCTCTTAAGTTAGCTGGGTCTTTAATCTTTCCAGGGTTGATCTATAATATGGGGGTGACAATACCTTGTAGGGCTATTCGGTGTGTTAAAACTGGTGGCACATAAAGCTTAGAGCAGTGCCACGCCAAGGGAAAGTTGAAAGGAGCCTTGTGCACCAGTTACAGTCAAAAGGGGGGTGCATCATTTGTAATTAAAAATAATAAAACTAAAGATTTGCCTGCTTATTATAATTCATGGGCAATTCTAGATAATCTCAGTGATTAAATACTTCTCCCACTGGGGCAGAGAGTTCCCACTGTAGCCCTCACCCACCTTGACATGTAAATGACCCAGTAACTGATATGTAGTAGGTCCTCAGGAAATGCTAGTCCTCTCTCAGTAGAAGTGGGCCAAATCTGTGTACAAATAATTCTAACCTAAGAAAGGAGCCTTTGTGTTTAAATCCTGCTACAACTCAACTGAGCCCTAGACACTGAAACAGAATTTATTACAACTGGTACATGCATCTACTAAATTGGCTGACCTCCACACTCATCTTTTCAAAAAGCATCTCCGACGAAGTTTAAAAGGTTAAGTGCCTAATAATGCACTGCTTTTATTTCTTAAAGGAAAAACCCTTCATAACAATACACACACACATTGATAAGATGGAACCATTCTAATAATGAAATAGGAGAAAAGGCCAGGTAATAAAGTAGAGGTCATTCAGTCTAACCCTCTCATTTTACAGAGGCAGTGTTCTTGGTTGCAAACAGTAGGAACTACTTAAGCTGAGAAGTTACTTATTGGATAGCTACTGGATAGCTCGCAGAATCAACATGAA
Source organism: Arctocebus calabarensis (assembly GCA_963573935.1). Classification (NCBI taxonomy): domain Eukaryota; kingdom Metazoa; phylum Chordata; class Mammalia; order Primates; family Lorisidae; genus Arctocebus; species Arctocebus calabarensis. The sequence continues at coordinate 13,069 of CAUYON010007662.1, read as the reverse complement.
GACTGAAAAACAAAGCTGATAGATACTCAGGAAGAAAGAAGATAGACATTCCAGGAGAACTTTTTTGGATTCTGCCATTGGAGGCATCGACACAGGACTCTTACTTCCACTACCATGGAAATAATCTTTGGCTGTCCCTGCATCTCTGTGCTAAACCTTCAAGAGTCAAAGTCCTAGGCAAGAGTGCCCAACTGAACCTGTCATAGGTCACATTTCTATGAGGCAGTAACTCCCTAAACCCAACATATTATACATGCTTGAGTGTCAAGTGGGCCCCATGTTGCCACATCAGAGAAACTTCAGGATGGGGAACAAGAGGCATGTCACACAGATCCAGGATGAGGTGCCATCAGGTTGCACCTGCCTGAAGCTGATCAAAGCCTACCACATCTTACCATCTAATTCCATCAGGGACTATTGAAGCCAAGAGGATTTCAAGTATAAACAAGAAGTTACGAACACCCTTTTGCAATGGAGAGGGTTCAAGGTAATCAAGATGCCTCTCAGGTGCTTCATGGGTATGCACCATTTTAGGGCTTCACACTGTTTCCTCTGACAAAGTGACCACTCAGTAATGGGGGTAACCAGGCAGCCCAAGCATAGTTTCTACACATGCCTTATCAGCCACTTTGTTTACAAGGGCCACTTGGAAGAAACTTGAGTCTCCTGCTGGTGGGACTGCAAACTAAGACAACCTCCATGGAAAGAAGTATGGAGAATTCTCAAAGAACGAAAGTAGACCTTCTATTTGATCCTGCAATCCTATGTCTACCCAGAAGAACAAAAATCATTTTCCCACAAGGACATTTGCACCAGAATGTTTATTGCAGCTCAATTCACAATTGCCAAGCTGTGGAAGCAACCCAAGTGCCCATCAACCCATGAATAGATTAACAAACTGTGGTATCCGTATACCATGGAGTACTATTCAGCCATAAGAAGATGAAGACTTTACATCTTCTTGGCTCCTGCATGGACCTGAAACACATTCTTCTTAGTTAAGAATCACAAGAATGGAAAAACAAGTATCCAGTGTACTCAATACTAATGTGAAACCAATGTATAAACAACTGCACACCCACACAGAAGAAAAAAAACCAAATATAATCGAGCAAGGGGTAAGGGAAAAGAGGGAGAGGGGAGGAGAAAAGGAGGACAGGATCTCACCTAATGTGCACAACGTGAGGGTGTTCAGCAAGCCCCCTGCGTGAAGAGCTCAACTACAACCTGAACTTTACCTTAGAATTGAAAACAATGTAATCTAAACATTTTTACCCTTTTATTACTTTCAATTTTGTTAAAAAAAAAAAAAAAGAAAAGAAAAGAAAGAAAGAAACCTAGGTGCCTCAAAGCAGGTTATCCAACGATGAGGACCTTATAGTGAGCATTCACATGGCATTCAAATATTTTCACAGTCCAGTCCATTCCAATCAGTCCATCTGAACATCTGCTCCCCAAATCTCCTCTCCCTGCTCAGCTGAACAATGAGTTTGTATAGAACCTTACCTCAGGCACACTCTCCTTTTAGCAAAGGGGACAAGTAAGTCCTTTAAGTGGACAGAACTACCCTCAGGACCACCTTTAATGCAATTCATTTTCTAGTTGGTACCAGACTATTGTGTACAGAATTACCAGCATGCAGGATTGATCTTGTTCTCTTTCCAGGAATCAGGTCACTCTGAAGTCCCCATGAAGTCATGGGTGTCGTTTGAGAATAGCGACATGTCAGGAATAGGCACATTGAGATTGTAAGCATCCTGTGTATTGAATTTGTGTTTTCAAGGCCTTCTTCAACCTAGTCCTGTATATGACATCCAGTTGACGTAAGTGCTTCTGGGAATCAGATAAAATTAGTTATCCAAAAAATGTGGTCATGGGCAAGTGTTAAATATATACTAATAGTTTCTTACTACAAAGGGAAAGGCTTTATGCCACAAGCATAGGGCACTTTAATTTTTCTATTACAGAGTTCCATGAGCTCTATAAAGTATCCCAGTTAGCCACAGACACTTTGAGTAACACTGGATCGGCTAGATAACAAGGAGCAGGAGGTAGAACGCCTTGCACGGCAGACTGGGCCGGCTGGAGTCTTCTCTTCATCTGTATTCCATGTAAAACTGGCCGCTTTTCCGATCATCTAGTAAATGGATTGCTATAGCATGCTTAAACGTGTCATATATTGCCTCAAAAATCCAAAGAAACACACTAATAAAACATGTTGTAATTTTGACTCCCCTTTTTAGAGTACCCTACCATCCCTCAGACTACTGGACCCCAAAGCTTTTACTAAAATGTGGGGCCCCTGTATTTTTCAGGACTTTTTCCTCACCCTCTGACACTCAAGCATCTTACTACTATCACTTAAGTATGTCACCCAAGCAGCCAAGGTCCCCACAACTTCCTGCCCCGTCAGGCTTACAGTATGACATCATCAACGTAGTTAACTAACATAATGTGGGAATGGCCAAGGTCCTAATACCATAGAGAGTAACAAAAAAGACATAATGTTGGCATCACCTGAAGCAATGTAGCAAAGTTTAATTGCTGTTTTTGCCTAATGAAAACAAATGTTTTTTTGTCTGTGTGTAAATACATGTGTGTTTACTTTTCTTGTAGTAGAATACAGGAGCAAATGCCAGTAAAATTGTTGAAATCTAGGGTTCAAGATAGAATTGGTTTTTTCCCAGGTAAGGAAATAGCAGCCACTGTTGAGGTGGCTAGACTATATTTCTCAAATAAGATTAGGAAAATCCACTGTGGGTCTCTGAAACCCTTCTGCCTCCAGCATTGACCAAATTGGACATGTAAAATGGGGATAAGGCAAGACCACCCCTGAGTCTTTCACATGTTTGGTGATGGTTCTAGTAACTATGATACCTAAGGATGTAGATTTATAACTTTTGTAGGGATATAGGACACATATCCTATAAACACATCACATGTTTCCTTTTTTCTCTTTTACACCATAATGGCCTTTATTATAAAGTAAGAGTCTGGTAGTCAAGGTGACGATTCTGCCAAGGAAGGTTAAACTACCACATGAGAACTAAAAAACTAACCATGAGACAGAATCAGAATACTACTGAATCCACTGAGAGATGACTTTATAAACCCACTTTCTCTTACTAGTTAGGCATTGTGTCACCCACCTAAAGCCCCAGCTACTTGGGAGGCTGAGCCAGGAGGATTGCTTGAGTCCAGGAGTTCAAGCTTAAAATAAGCTATAACTGTGTCACTGCACTCTGGCCTGAGTGACAGAGTAAGACTGTCTCTAAAAGAAAAGTTTATATCTATCTTTCTCTCTTTATCTCTCGTTTATTTGTATTTTAATCTCCATAAACTTTCACTACAGTGGTATTCTGTGTCCCCAGGTGACTAGTGTTTTTTCAAACCCATATGCATTTGTGATATTAATGTAGAAAGTTAATTTAAAGATTGAAGGAAAGTCACAATTCTGTATATCATTACCTTAATTCAGGCAAAGGCCTAAAGTAAATCAGGCCCAGAATTTTTAAATCATATCAGCAAATCTTGCTGAACTTCCAATTTTTTTAATTTCAATCTTTAGGACTCATAATCAGTCACATTAAAAGATCCTGCAAAAAAAAACAAAGTAACACAAAAAGATCACATTTCACCCCTAAATACTTTCTTATGCTTGACATTGCATTTGAGAAACCAATGCATCAATATCCAGTTCAATGGAAGTTGTTTAAATTCTCACTGAGTTCTCAAGGTGCTCATTAGAATTTTTGGTTCTAATTTTACTCTTAACATACTTCATTCTTGAAAATAATTGCTCACAAATGTAGGTGCTGCCAAAAAGCAATGACATGAATAAGGCATGATTGCGAATTGAGGAATATTTGTCCCTGGGAAGATAGTACCTACAAAAGTCTAGTAAAAGAGACATGATCAAATTTTTCTCTAAGTTGAATGTCAGATTGAGTTGTATGCATTCCATTTGAAAACTGGCAGGTAACATTTATGTAGACTGAAAATGGAGTTACAGATGCACCAAAATATTATTTTCTCAGAAGTCTTAAAATCTGTTTTCAAGTTCTTGTTACACATAGATCAAACTGAAAAGCAAGGCTATGTATTTTTTGCTGTTCACAGGACTGTGTTTAGCCAAAGTGTTGAAATCCATAAAATTGTTTACCTTAATTTGAGCTTGCCATAATTTAAGTTTCATTTGGAACACTGTTAACGGTTTGAAACACTGTATTGATTAAGTTGATTTCACCTTGAAGACACAGAGACAAATTCAGTTCAAATCATATCAAATACAAATTTAAAATAGTTTTATCCCTAAAAAAACATTGCCTTCAATAAAATGGAAACAAGGTTGAGTAATAATAGTAGTTATTATGCAGAAGTCTTTAAAACTTAAATCAAGTTATCAGCAAAATGAAAGGGATATAAATCTTCCCAATTTAGTAAAAGCTTTTCTTTTTGAGTCAGGCTTGAGCCAGGATTTCTTTTTATTTCCATGGCTCCCTTAGAAACATAGGCTAGTAAAAGGTTCTAAAACTATGACAACCCCTCAGTCTCCATTGGCCTGTAAGTGACCTAGGACCCCAGAGGAGCTATGCCAATGAACAGAAATTCTGGAAACTCTTTCAAGGCCACACAAAAATATCAAAGATGGGTCTGCAAAGCACAAATATGTTCACACCCAAGAAAAGAAAAGGACCAAGTATTATGCCTCAACATTCTAAATGTAGTTTATTTCCCCCTTATTTTCTAACATTAACATCATTGAGTTTTTCAAAATATGATATGCCCACAATCCACCTTATTTGGTTTTGTTGGCCCTTTTAACAAGTAAAACCTGTGATTTCAAGCAATAGGGCCCACATTGGTTTCATAGATATTAATAACAAAAATTATAACATGTACATACTATATGAAATTTATACAAGTAAACAGCTTTTCAGATCATTAAAAAATTCTATAACATGTTTTTGTGGACTCCATTTAAGCTATTAAAGTCAACTGACTATGATTCATAGGCAGAATATGATGTCTTAAAGGCCAGTGTATTGATAGCTACAACACTTAGGAGGTGCTGATTATAGTAACCCCCAAATTAGATGCCTTTGAAAGCAGAAATAAAATTCATAGGAAAAAAGCCTTTACTGCTAAGTACCTAATTAAGCAGAGTTTTAATGATCTTCTCTCAGGGCCTTCTCAGAGGCCCCATTTTCACAATTTCCCCTACTCTCATTAACTCCACTCCCAACCCAGGAAATCCTATATCAGGGATGTGTCACTAAGGAATTTAGGGGAAAAAAAATTTAAAAATTATGGCAAACAGCTACATGCTGTTATTGTACTCAGATAATTACATCTCAGCTGCTTACATTTGCTAAGTCCCAAATAAACATATGTTGACTGATAAGTGACTAGCTGAGGAAGTCAGGAAAGAAATCCGTATCTGCTTTCGGCTGTGCAGCAAGATAAATTCAAGAGAAAGGGAGATTTTTCTCTATCAGATTATGGTGGAAACTAAATACATGGGGAACTGGAAGTATGTACTTCTTTTTGACCTTTAAAATAAAGATTGGTTTTTCTTAATTGCAAGATGGTAATGTCAATTGTAATAAGTTTGCTAAGAATTGAAGGGCAAGACAAAGTCTGCATATGAGGGAAGGTTATGGAAATGCTGGGGTTTCGTGTGCAGGTGAATCCTAGGAAGTACATGCTATGGTGGACAAATTATGACAAACACGTTATGCTATTTAGAGCAATTTGGGTAGAGCAGAAGGAAAGTTGTGACACTCTACACATGTATACGCATGTATATAAAATAGGGATATATGATTCCCAAATAACACACACTCAAACCTTGTGTCAGAAGTTGCCTCAGACCTTAATCATTCCAATCTACTCACTCACTGGAGAGATCTCTCAGCACAGTACCTAGGAGTTGGATTCCATGGAAGTCTCTGGCAGAGTGGAAAGAAGATCTCCAGGCCTTACAAGTAGAGGTTTTGCCCATTTTCCCTGAGGAAACCAGCAGGGAACATTTGTAAGAATGAGATTCGCAGTGAAAGATTTTTAAGGAACTAGAACTGGAAAGATTTTTAAGGAGCCTTCAGAAAAGACAATGACAGTGAATGTCAGGATGATTTGTTTTCTCTCAGGATAAGACCAGTTTTCTAAATACCCACAAAGGCCAAAAAAGGAAAAAAAAAAAATAAGTAGTGAGCCATTTCCTTCTCTTTTTCATTCAATTTAAATCATAAACTGGGGAAATGTCCTGAAAGGGAAAGGGTAAATGTCCCTAAGGACTCTAAGGGAATGTGGCTAAACTCACTCTTTGGAGATGTTTGAAAACTGGACTGATTGAAGCATAGCCCTAAGGCAAGAATGGTTGGATGACCTCTCCAAGACCCAGTAATCTGGTATCAAACACTGTATCAGCACTCTCACGGTGCCTTTCTGGTGTTGAGGGAAAAATACAGGGAATTCACTGGCAATAGAGGTCAAAATTAAGGAGTCTAAGAATTCTGCAACATTCCCAAGAACCTCAGAGTTTATTAGTGATTTTTTTTAAGGGTGGGTGAGCCATTTCATGAAGGATGGAGTAAAAAAAAGTGCTTTGGTAAAGATTCAAGCTCTTCTAAGGCAGTTCCCCTATGCTTTTGTATTCCTTCCCCATTAGGTCTGGGTTTTGACTTTACCCTGAGTATCTGCAAGTTAAGAAGCTAGCCTACTACTGCCCCCATGGTTGCTGGCAGAAGACATAGGGCCTCTGGTTTAAAGGCAAAGAATTTTGCTGCTCTCAGCACAGCAATCAGCCTGAGCATCAGGCTGTTTTCACCAGTTCCACTTGCCCTCCAAGTCCCACTGGAGGAACTTGGAGGACCCAGATGGATGCACACATTAGGCTGCTCTGTAGGAGAGGAACCCTGAGCTTGGCGGACTCACCACTTTATAGTAAGCAATAAGCAAGCTGGCTGTTTGTCCCAGAGGGAGACAATACTTCATCCTTCAAGGTTGTCCACTGCAAACACAGCTTGAGAGATAATCTGAATATAAAGCTAATATGAATGCCAAGTCTAAGGCAAATTGACCACTTGCCCAAAAGGAAATTTTGAATTCTTACCCTACACACACACACATTCCCTTCTCTTGAATTAGAGTTTTGCATCTCAAATTAATTATATTAATTAAACATTTGGTTAAACATTTGGTCTTTTAGTTCTAATCTATGCTTTGTGGTCTCTGCTATATGACAATGAGGGTGACTGTAGAGTCAATTGAGGAGGATAGAGTTTCCAAAGCCTCTGGTCTGAGTTACAAGAAGTTAAAAAGAAAACAAAAAGAAGCTAAGGCCAGGCATCTGGGTTCATCATCACAAAGATACATTTGGTGTTAGAAACAGAGCCAATTCCCCTGGAGCTTATAACAGTCTCATGGCCAGGAGTAATCCATTAAAAAAGCATTCTGTGGGTCATCTGGGAGCTCCAGCTGAACTAAGAATAAGTTCAGAGCTCCTTAGAATCCCAAGTTTGCTGACCAACCCCTATCTGGTTTCTGTTCTAGTTCCATCATTGTCGGTGTCTTCTAGGGATATAATAGAAAGTTCACAGATTTTTAAATCAATGGATTCTGAAACCTAGACCTGCTCTCTGACCTTGAGCAAGTCCCCATAAGGGCATAGACTGCATCTGGACCCACACCTAAAGTGCTCAGCATATACAGTAGAACCTCCATAGCTGACCACCTCCCTCCATTGACCACCTCCTTAAGTTGACCTAATTTTCATAGACCAGACACATGTTACTAGTAGGCCTAGTTCCTTATATTGGCCACCTCCATGTGTTGACCATTTTGTTACTGTCCTTTAGGTGGTCAACTTACAGAACTTCTACAGTTTTTTGAACAATAAATCAACATTTTTGCAGTTTTTGGCCGGGGCTGGGTTTGAACCCGCCACCTCCAGCATATGGGGTCAGCGCTCTACCCCTTGAGCCATAGGTAAGTCAACATTTATTGGGCAATACATTTCTGGGAACCTCAATTTCCTGTATGATACCCACTTTAGATTGCTGTAAGGAGCCAATGAGATACTGCTTCACAGCCTCTGGCAGAGTTTCTAACTTACCAGAGATTCCTAATAGCTGCTAATTCCTACCTCATTCCTCTCTGGACTGATACATGGCGCTGAGGAAGGTACAAATACCTGCACATCTCTCTGTGCCTCTACAACCTACTTCCTAAACTGGACAAGGTCCCAGCAGAAGTCATTCACTAAGGGGAGTTTTCCAATCCAAATCAGGGTCTTAAGATGTGTATTTTAAGAACTGCAGCTCCTTAAAAACAAGAAACCTGGGAATACAGGGTCTTTTATTTTACTAATCTTCCTCAAAAAATGGATAGTTCCAGTTCTACCTTAGAATCAATACTGGTTCAATAAATCCCATTTTATTCTAGGTTTAGCCTTCTATAAGCTGTGGTCAATGATGTTTACATTTTGGATCAGGTAAAATTCCCACCTGCAAGGCAGAAAGCCACCTTCTTTTTCTTCACCTGGGAAATCATGATGACAGGAAGTAAACATGATGGCATTGCAGAGAAAATTCTTAGTTCATTCATGTCTATTTGATTAGAAAGTATATCATTTGCAAGCTTGACTAATTTACTACCAATGTTACTATTCAATTGTTGGCAACCCGACTCACAGCACAGTGGTGAACACTGACATGTCATTAAGAACTATCGAAATCTTCAGAATTGTAGCTGATAACAAATTCTCCACAAGAAGTACTTGCTGACTGGATCAGTTCTGGTCTTAACATTTTTCAATTAATTTGGAAAAAATACTAAGAAACTGTAAAGGCGCTTTTCAAAGTTGTGGGGGTATTTCAGTTTTTGCTAAGAGAAGGGTCTAATTCCATTAGCGTGTGACAAACACACACACAAACACATACACACATACACGACACTGTCTTGTGTAACCCTACACTTGAAAGAGAGAGTTTATGACATTTGCTTGGCTTCACCACCAACCAGACAGTTGTGTAATGCCTGTGAAGTGTGGGACAGGGGCATTCCCAGAGCCAGGCCCTCTTACACAATGTTTTGAAAAGAGTTAAGTCAGCAACTAAGAGGCCCACTTTTCCTCCTACTTCTATATTGGGAAGCTCCCAAGTTTAGTCACTCAGCTACCAAAGAGATAAGTTCTCTGTGTTTCTGCTTTTGTTTTAGCATCTCATGCTCTTTGATGGCTCTGATTTTAATGTTTCCTGACCACCCTCATTATTCATGAGCCATGAACAGGTAGGAAAAAGAATCTGTTCTCTTCTCATTTAATCAGTAGCATTACCATGAGAAAAATCTGTTGTAGGAGCTTCTGCTGCCTTTCATCAGGTTTTGCCACATGTGAGCCCCAAGAGAGTGTCAGGCCCCCACAGCCCATGCTCTAAGACACCATGATGCTATAAAAGGAGCTGGCCTGAGAGCCATTTCCTAGAACTAGGAGCATTACTGCAAGGAGGTCATTGTCCATTTGTCCTTTCCATTAAGCCTCAAACAAAAGAATAAGAGCTTAAATTACATGTAAAGAAAAGTTGTTTAGACAAATTGATAATAACCCACCAAAAAAAAGAAAGAAAGAAGGGCAATAGCAACTCCCATCTTAAGTCATATAGAAAAACGTAAGAACTTTTTTTTTCAAGATTGACTGACAAAAAGGAGAAAATTTAATCAAAGGAATTCTAATTGCTAAGATTTCATGGAGTGCCTTTTCTGAATCAAACTGCTATTGAAGAGTTTTATAATAAGTAATGGAAGTAAGAACAGAAAGAGTAAAACACAAACATTCTTGTTGGGGACCAGAGCCCCAAACTACATCATGAGTTCTTTCCCAGTGACTGGCAGGACAAGAGGATGAGGGAAAAATACAGAGTCAAGACACAAGAAGAAAGTTTTTTAGGAGGCTGGACCAGGGGACATTCTACCTCCAAATGTAAAGAGAGACAAAAGGCCCCTAACTCCAGACTAGCTCCACTTTTATTATCCACATCAGTGTTTTAATCATCAATCCAAGGGGAAGTCTAAACCCTTACATTATGGTTCTTGCTGGGCTTATATTTCCTAACCAAATTATTTCTTTAAGCTACCTTAATTCGACTGATTTCTCTGACTTGTAAATAAGTTATTTATGATCTTAACACAAACAGAGCATGGGACAGGGAACACAGCCCAGGAGCAGGATTTCAGAGCAGACCTCAATCAGATCACACACACAAATCTCAGGAGTGGTGGTGATTAAGCCCTGGGGAAGACTTGTGGGCGGACCAGCTGGTGCTGCTGCCAATGCCGAGAAAACAGAAGAAAGGAGGCATTTTCCTCCTTATCTTCCTGAGAGATCTTGTCTCTCTTAACGGGTTTGGGTTTAGGTGCCCGTCCTGTCTCCAGAATGTTCTGCACTCCCACACTATTTCCCTAGGTCCTCAAATGTCCTCTGAGAGGACAGTGAACCTTGTCTCTCAGTGTTCAGGGATCTCTGAGCCAAGTCGTGCTGCGGAAGGGGTCAGGCTCCTGAAGACAGTCTGTGAGGAAACACCAGGCTTCAGATTGTCGCACTTGAAACAGATTTTGGGTTTCTCAGTATTGTTCCCATAGTCCAAATGTGTATATGCTTTCCTCTAATCCTCTTCCCTCCTGTTTCCATTCCCTTTTGCCCATTATCTGCAATCATTTTCTTAAATTCCTAACTTACTTATAATAAACAATTGAAAATTGGTTTTAAGCTTATTAAATCATTATTTCTAGCAATGCCAGCACATCAAGATGTGACTCTTCTCTTAAATACCCACATGTCCACCCTCACATTCTCAAACTATTTTTAGAATTACAAACAATAAAACTCTACTTCACAACTACCATCTAAATAATACATTGCCTCCTTGGGCAGTTAAAATGTTGGTGGGGTGGAGGGAAGAGAAGAAAAGGAATAATAAGAAAAAGAGGGAAGCAGTGAGGGGAGAGAGCATAGAGAATATGGGAGAAAGGAAAAAGCACATTTAGAGGTAGGGGAGGAAAGAAAAGAAGAGAAAAGATTAGAGAGAAAGGACAAGAAAAACAGAGGAAAACAATGAGAAAAGAGGGGAAAAACTGAAAAGCAAACAGATAAAAAGGTAAAGGAGAGGAAGGCTTAATATTATTTTTTTCTCGAAAGCAGACATGCATGTGGTCAACACACACATGAAAAAATGCTCTGCATCATTAGTCATCAGAAAAATGCAAACCAAAACCGTGGGGAGAAATCACCTTACCCTGGTTAAAATGGCTTTTCTCAACAAGACAGGAAGAGGGAGAATGGGGGGAGGGTGATTGGCAGGATCTCCCCTCATGTGCACAATGGGAGGGTGTCCAGCACACCCCCTGGGTGAAGGGCTCAACTATAACTTGAACTTTACCTTAGAAATGAAAACAGTGTAATCTAAACATTTGTACCTTCATATTAATCTGAAATAAAAAAAAAGAACACTGCTTCTAATGCTTATAATAAAGGATCTAGAAAACATAGTAAGAAAGACCCTAGTAGATAAAGATAATTTTTTATCAAATAAAAATAAAGCACCAATTCTGAAATAAATAAAAATGAAGATTTAAAAATTAAAAAACAAAGACAGGGAATAATAAATACTGGCCAGGATGTGGAGAGAGACAAACTCTCATACACTGTCAGTGGGAATGCAAGTTAATGCAAACACTGCAGAACAGTATGGCACTTCCTCAAAAAATTAAAAAGAGAACTACCAGGTGACCTAGCAATGCTGCTGCTAAGTATATATCCAAAAGAAGGGAATTCAGTTTTTTTTTAAATCTCCACTGTGATGTTTATTGCAGCACTATTCACAATAGCTGAGATTTGGAATCAGCCTGAGTGTCCATTAATGACTGAATGAATAAAGAAATTGAAGTACATTTACACACTGGAATATTATATGGACACAAAAAGCAATGAAATCCTGTTATTTGCAATAACATGGATGAACTGGAGAACATCATGTTAAGTGAAATAAGACAAGTGCAGAAAGACAAATCTTGAATTTTCTTACTCATATGTGGAAGCTAAATATTAAAAACAGTTGATCTCATGGAGACAGAGAGTAGAATGATGGTTACCAGAGGGTGGGAGGGGTAACAGGGAGAGAAAAAGTGGGGATGGTTATTGAATACAAAAATATAGACAGTCAGATAGAATGAGCAATACTTGATAGAACAACAAAGTGACTATATAAACAATAAGTTAGGGTATACTTTAAAATAATAATAAAAAATGGAATTGGAATGTTCCTAACACAAAGAAATAATAAATTTCTTAGGTGTTCAATACCCCAATTATCCAGATTTGATTAATCCACATTGTATGCATGTATCAAAACACTACATACAGCCTAAAACTATATATAACTATTACATAGCCCTAATAATTTAAAAAATTTTACATTTTCTAATAAAGATTGTTTTTGTACCCCACTCTGCTATGCACTCAGGTTAGAAATGCACTTTCTGAGAATACAAAGCAGGAGGAATCACGCTACCAGACCTGAGACTGTACTATAAATTGATAGTGATCAAAACAGCATGGTATTGGCACAAAAACAGAGAGGTAGATGTTTGGAACAGAATGGAGAACCAAGAGATGAATCCAGCTACTTACCATTACATGATCTTTGACAAGCCAATTAAAACATTCAGTGGGGAAAAGATTCTCTATTTAAGAAAAGGTGCTGAGCCCAGCAATTGGAGGTTGCTGTGAGCTGTGATGCCAAGCACTCTATTCAGGGTGACAGCTTGAGGCCCTGTCTCAAAAAAAAAAAAGAAAAAGAAAAAAAGAAAGAAATGGTGCTGGGTGAACTGGCTAGCGACTTGTAAAAGGCTGAAACTGAACCCACACCTGTCACCATTAACTAAGATAGATTCTCACTGGATTAAAGACTTAAACTTAAGACATGAAACTATAAAAATTCTAGAAGAAAGTGCAGGGAAAACTCTTGAAGGAATCAGCTTGGGTGAATATTTTATGAGGAGGACTCCCCAGGCA
>CAUYON010007659.1:0-14685 GCA_963573935.1 Arctocebus calabarensis | reverse complement strand
TCATATTAGGGCTGAGTACATTGGATACTTTTTCTTCCATTCTTGAGATACTTTGCTAAGAAGAATATGTTCCAGCTCCATCCATGTAAACACAAAAGAGGTAAAGTCTCCATCTTTCTTTAAGGCTGCATAGTATTCCATCAACCCACGAATGGATTAATAAATTGTGGTACATGTATACCATGGAATACTATGCAGCCTTAAATTAAATTTTTTTTAAAATGCTGAAGTCTTCTTTATTATCTTCCAAAATCCAATCAGTATTTGGTTTTCCTGGATTATTTCATAAATGTCTTTTCATATTTGGTTCCTTTACATTGAAATCCACACATAACTTCTGTCTGATATTGGGTTGAGTTTTAGACTTTCATATATCCTGTAGTAGTAATTAACATGCTTTTCTTCCAGCTGAAAAATTCTCTTATTTTTTTCTTTTTCTTTCCTTGTTTGTGACAGGCTAAAGTGCCTTGGTGTCATCATAACTCATTGCAACACCAAAGACCTAGGCTCAGGTGATTCTCCTGCCTCCCAAGTAGCTGGGAATACAGACACACAGCACCACGCCCAAAGAATTTTTTAAAGTTTATGTAGAGACAGGGTCTCACTCTGCCTCAGGCTGGTCTACAACTACTGGCCTCAAGCAAATCTCCTGCCTCAACCTCTGAGATTTCTAGAATTACAGACATGAGCCACCATAGGTATCCTGCGATTTGTTTAAGACAGGTTTCTTGGTAATGAAGTACCTCAGCTTCTGTTTGTCTGGGAAAGTCTTAACCTCTTCTTCATTTCTGAAAGGCAGATTTGCCAGGAAAAGTGTTCTTGGTTGACAATTGGTCCTTCAGCAGTTTGAACACACACCTATAATTCCACTCTCTCCTTGCTCATAAAGTCTTTGCTCATAATCTGCAGCTACCTTTACTGGAGGTCCCTTATGTGAAATATGGTTCTTGTCTCTATTCTTTGTCTTTGATTTTTGACAGTTTGAGTGTAATACGTTGTAAAGACCAAGCTGACTCCATTTTATTAAAACTAACTCCATCTTGTTCCTCAGCCTTCATTTTGCAGCAGCATGCATACCGAAAGCACTAAGTAACTCACTCCCCCACCCCTTGTCCTTTTGTCTGCCCCGAGTGATAGCTGCTCCTTCCCAGACTAGCCAAGGACAAGTATTACTCAGCCCCCTAGACCTCTATCAGCTCATCCCACACCCCCTCCCTTTTTCTTTTCTGTACCCTTAAAAAAACCCTTTTCCAGGCCGCAGGCTTCTCTGTTTTCCTGCTGCGCCAGGTGTGAGAGACCCCCAGCCCGGGCTGATTTGTAAATAAACCTCTTGCTTTTGCATCAGATTTAGTTTCTCAGTGATTTATGTGGGGGATCTCTTGGTTTCTGGAGAAATCTTATATGTTATTTGTTTTGTCTGTGTTTTATTGTATTTGGAGGGTGACATGGGACAGACTCAGACAACCCTCTCCCTAACTTTGATTCATTTCCAGGATTTCAAAGACGAAGCCGGGAAGTGCGGTTTTAATGTGTCTAAAAGTAAACTTGTGATTTTTTGCAGGAATAAATAGCCAGCGGATAGCACTGAATGGCACTTTTCACCTTCCCGTTATTTCCCAGGTCAAAGATATAGTCTATCCATCTGGTACTGGGCACCCGGACCAGATCCCATATATAACTGCTTGGCAGGATCTCGTAGAGGATCCACTGTCGTGGTTATAACCTCTTCTCCCTCCTTCAGGCAAGGAGGTGGCCAAACTCCTAGCCTTAAAGAAGAAAAAGGAGAAGTCTTTTGAGCCCACTGCCCCTCCCCTGGTCCTCCAAGGAGGAACTGATCCTGAAGTGCTCTACCCCCTCCTTATCTACCCTCACCTCGGGGGGCACTTGTTCCTCAGAGTCTGCCAGGCAGCGACAGGTCCAAGGGGGGTGGCCTCCGGAGCCCACCTTACACCTGCCGTAGGGCCCTGCACAAACTGACAGCAGACTCCAGAGTGCTGCCTCTGCGAGCAGTGGGCCCCCCTGATGAAGCTGACCCCCCAAACCAGGAACAGCACTATTGGCCCTTCACCACAAGTGATCTCTATAACTGGAAAACGCAGAACCCTAAGTTATCTGAAAAACCCACTGCCTTGATTGATCTCTTAGACTGTATTCTTTTTACCCATCAGCCTACTTGGGACAATTGCCAGCAGCTTTTACAGGTCCTTTTCACCACTGAGGAGTGGAACCACATCTTGGCTGAGGCCAGGAAGGCTGTCGAAGGTCCAGATGGAAACCTCGCCACCAATCAGGCTCTTATAGATGCGGCCTTTTCCCTCATATTCCCCGAGTGGAATTTCAATACAGGAACCAGTCAGGTGAGGCTTCAAGTCTACCACCAGAGTCTAATGAAGGGCCTCCACAAAGCGCCTAGAAAGCCTACTAATTTGGACAAAGTAGGTAATGTACAGCAGGAAAAGACAGAACCCCTGCAGCATTCTTAGAATCCTGGAGGCATTTTGCATACACACACCTCTAGATCCTGAAGCTTCAGAGAATACAGCAGCAGTTGTCATATTCTTTGTTAATCAGTCAGCTCCAGATATTAAGCACAGCTGCAGAGAATAGATAGACTGGGCGAGAAGTTTTTGCAGGACCTCCTAGAAGTTGCGGAAAGAGTCTACAACAACTGTGAGACCCCCGAAGAAAAACAAATGAAGGTAGCTAAAAGACAGACCCAGGAATTGGCCAGGATCCTCCTAGCCCCTACAGCTGTAACCTCAGACAAAAGAGAAGGGCGACTGTGCCAACTGGAAGTGGGAGGTAAGGAGAGCTCCCTAGGCAGGGAAAAGTTCCACCTCCAGAAGGACCAATGCACCTGTTGTAAGGGACATGGACACTGGACCCGTGAGTGCCCTAAGAAACCACCTCCTAGACCTCCATGCCCCCCCTCAGTGCCAACCCTGGAACTGGGAGGGCTCAAGGGGTAGAGGAGTCAGGGCTCAACACCCCTCCTCGAGCCCCAGGTAACTCTCAGAGTGGGGGTTACTCCAATAAATTTCCTAGTAGATACTGGAGCCCAGCATTCAGTCCTGATCCGGGCCCACAGCCCTATGGACATCCAGAAATCATGGGTCCATGGGGCTACAGGCATTAAACAATATTCATGGACTACGGGAAGAACTGTGGACCTAGGTGTGGGCTGGGTATCCCACACATTCATGGTCATCCCAGACTGCCCCTACCCCTTCCTCGGGAGGGATCTCCTGAACAAGGTAGGGGCTCATATCATCTTTAAAGATGAAGGACCCCTTATTACAGACCAGTATAGAAGTCCCATACAAGTACTCACCCTTCAACTTGAATATGAGTACAAGCTACACCAGCTGCAG
Source organism: Arctocebus calabarensis (assembly GCA_963573935.1). NCBI lineage: Eukaryota > Metazoa > Chordata > Mammalia > Primates > Lorisidae > Arctocebus > Arctocebus calabarensis. The sequence continues at coordinate 11,314 of CAUYON010007659.1, read as the reverse complement.
CCTGAGAGCCACCAGCCAACGGATGTCACCGTATGGCTGAGAACTTACCCATTCACCTGGGCAGAGACTGGGGGAATGAGACTAGCTACCCATTGACCACCAGTCATCGTAGAGCTCAAGCCAATGGCTGAACCCGTACAGGTACAGCAGTATCCCATGTCCCAAGAAGGCCGGCAGGGCATCATGCCTCACATTCAGAGACTATTTAAAAGCGAGATACTAGTGCCCCGTCAATCAGCATGGAACACTCCCCTGCTACCTGTAAAGAAGCCATTAACTAATGACTATAGACCAGTCTAGGACTTGAGAGAGGTCAACGAACGGGTACTGGACATCCATCCCACTGTCCCAAACCCTTACACACTATTGAGTGCCCTCACCCCAGATCAGGCATGGTACACTGTTCTTGATTTAAAAGATGCCTTCTTCAGCCTCCCATTGGTCCCCAGAGCCAAGCAATGTTCGCTTTTGAATGGAACAACAATGAGCAAGGAAGGGTCAGCTTACCTGGACTCGACTGCCACAAGGGTTCAAGAACTCCCCCACCATCTTCAATGAAGTCTCACATGAAGACCTGAGTGAGTATCGACAGCAACACCCTCACCTGACTCTTTTACAGTATGTAGATAACATTCTGATCACAGCTGAAACAGAAGCAGAGTGCCACCAAGGCACCCAGGAATTACTAACTACATTGGGAGCTCTGGGGTACCGGGCCTCTGCCAAAAAAGCTCAGATCTGCCAACAAACTGTGAGTTATCTGGGTTACATCCTTAAGGATGGGCAGCGGTGGCTGTCCTAGGCAAGAAAAGAAACGGTATTAAAAGTCCCCCCCAACCACACAGTGGGAGGTGCAGGAGTTCCTTGGGTCGGCTGGGTTCTGTCGCCTGTGGATCCCAGGGTTTGCAGAGATAGAAAAGCCCCTCTATGAAGCTACCCGGGATGGCTTGCCTTTCCAGTGGACCACAGAACAAGAAAATGCCTTCCAAGCCCTGAAATGAGCCTTGCTCTCAGCTCCGGCCCTAGGACTCTCACATATTACTAAGCCCTTTGTGTATATAGATGAACACAAAGGCATAGCAGAAGGGGTACTCGCCCAGTCACTCGGTCCCTGGACCCGGCCAGTCGCTTACCTGTCAAAGAAACTAGACCCTGTGGCAGCAGGCTGGCCCCCATGCCTACACATCATTGCAGCTACTGCATTACTGGTTAAAGATGCAGATAAACTGACTTTAGGGCAAGAGCTGTTAATCACAGCCCCTCATGCCATTGAGGGAGTCCTGAAACAGCCACTGGATCGGTGGGTTAGCAATGCCAGACTTGCCCACTACCAAGGCCTTCTGCTAAACCCTCCACGAATCCAATTCCTGCCAAAGACCTCTCTCAAGAGACACAAGGAATAGATAAATAAATAAATAGTTGTCAATGATGAGTATTACTAAGGAAAAGAAAAGTTTGGGCTCAAGTTATGAGAAGGAGAAGAAGTTATGTTTACATTGTGTTACAATTGCAGGATTTCTTGAATGAAGTATCATCTTATCAGAAACCAGAAGGAAGATATTAACCAAGGTGGTGGGACTTGATTACTAATTAGATAAAGGAAAGTGATGAGGGGCAGGGAGAGTAGGGTGGGAAAAGGAAGACACATGTGAAATGTCAGAATCATGCCAGCCCTTGGGTGAGGGAAGGGTGGATCTACTTATCTGGTGAGATCAAAGTGCAACAGCAGTGGAGTGAGGAGAGATGCCCTCAATCTTGCACAGGTTGAATTTGCAGCATCTATGGCTCTCTCCAGGCTACTAGAGCACTGGAGACAGATCACAGCTGAGACAGGGGACTCAGCAGGCAGTTTTGAGAAAACTGCCAAATTGCAAGTGCTTCAGGAAGCTCAGGGATTCTGTGTAACTAAAGGTATAGAAATTCTAGAGTCATGCAAACCTTTTGAAGACTGATAGAAATAGAGGAGGAAAGGAGTTTTGAAAAGAGGCACTGGCTGAAAAACAACAGTAAAAGGTTAAAAGGTCAGGATTAATGGGAAGGCAATGAAAAGATGACTTTCAGAAATCCACGCTTTAGGAGAGTGGAGAAGAAAAATATGGTAGTGTTAGTACTGGGGACGTTAGACTCAATACATAGCTTGCATGGTTTATCAGGGACAAGCAGAGGGGCTGGCTAGAGCTCTGCTGCCACGTAGTAAAGTAGGTGGACTTTGCAGATTTGGGGTTCCCGCGGTGACAGACCATTATAGATAGAAGGTGGGTGGCCGGTGAGGTTCTGAGAACGGATTGGGCGCGCCCCCTAACGTCCATATTTTAGACCACACTCACCATTTCCTTCCAGGAACCCTTCAAGAAATTGTTCCACTGACTTTGGTTTCTTAGTGGAAATCCACTGAACTCCAGAAGAAATAGCCAGATACAATAACATCCTTGGTATTTATAATAAGGTAAATAACCTTAAGGGAAAAATAGAAGAATTAAAAATCAATGCATTTATTTCCCGCTTTTAAAAATTTTTGCAAAAATGGAGAAAAAGCCAATTCTTATAAAATACTTAATGAACATCAATGGATTGTTTTAATAAATTACATGGGTATTTTATTAATCAAATATAAAATTTAAAGTTCCTGTGAAGTATTCGCTGTTACAAGAGTATAATAATCAAGAGGAAAGCACTTTTCTTCTTCTGAGATATATTAGTCTACTCTCAATAGGAAGCAAATGGAGGATTTTCAAACGTGAGAGGCATTGTACTTGTGTAGTTTAAAGATCAATAACAGGAGAATGGATTAATATGTTATGGTGCATTCATAGATACATAAAAATATATATCCGTATATACATCCAAGACCATGGATTCATCTCACTGAAATTACAATGAGTGAAGGAATCCAGGCATCCAATAGTTCATACAGCATGACTCTATTTATATGAAGTTCATATAAAACTAAGCTATGGTTCTAAGTCAGGGCAGGATTTACTTCTGTGTGTGGGTGTCGATTGGGAAGGGGCATGAGGGTGTGTAAATGGAAAGGCTCTGCATTTTGACCTAGATGAGGGTTGCACAATGTGTTTTATGTAAATACACACAAGCTAGTCCTTAAGATTATTACACACACACACCGAGGCAAGGATACTTGCCATTTGAGCATCTAAATTTCCTTTGGATTCTGTACTCACTGTCTTTGTGACATTCTCATCTCTCTCTAGGCCTCAGTTCCCTACACAGGAAACCAATATAAAACAAACAACAAACACTAAGACACATATAAGTAGGCATATTGTAACAAATTTATTGTGCTGCTGCACAGTGCAAAATTTCCACATGAGGAGATAATTCTGCTGGAATTCTCAATATAGTTTGAGAACAAAACATTTTTTTAAAAAATCACAAATCAGTAGACACCTTCTAGGAAGGCATGTTTGATTCATTTCTTTTCTTCTCTTGTCTATTTTCTTCTCTCTGTTTTTTTTTTTTTCTTATAAGTGAAGAACATTTCTAATAATGGTCTTACACTTTTTAGATCCAGGGAAATGATCGTCCCCTCTGGTGATCATTATTCATCCATGGGGAGATCCGTGTGGCTGCTCATCTGCATAGACAGGAACACACAGTAAGACACAGAGGTTGGAAAAACTATCCAGGGCATTAGTGCAATCACCCTGCATTTCAGCATTGATTTACAAATGTGCTATTTCCCATGTGCAAAATTCTGTTTCTTCTCAATGGCTCAATACTCAATGGCTCAATACTCAATACTTCAATACTCAATGAAGTATTCATTGATTTAACATTGGCTTACTACTTATTTGGAACAACCAAAGGGCCTCATCTAGTATATTATGCAGTTCTAAATTCTAGCTGGGTTTAAATTATGGCTTTCTAAGATTCTGGCATTATCAAGTCTGTTTGTGCCTGGTTTGTATCTGGCTGGTACAGTGTGTGGAATTCTTCATACCCATGCATTCTAATATGGATCCTGGAACAGCCACACGGCCTCATAAAAAGCACAATCTCAGGTCCCATAGACCTAGTGAATAACAATGTATTTCAATGAGGTCTCTACAATGATTTTCAAACACATTAACCTTCCAAACTCATTAGCCACATATCTCTTGATCCTTATGCACTGACCTTGGCCTAGGAACTGAAGAAAGATTTGGGGAAAAGTTGGATGCGGATGTGGAAGCTGAGCAAGTGTGGGCCCTCCTTATTATTTACTGATGCAAACCCATTCTCAATCTCTATCCAGGGTGAATGTTCCCAGATGGGCACAGGCTGGACCCACTTGGTATCCCCCTTGGAGTGAATCAGGCAGATAATTTCAACCAACCAGTGTGTTCCTAGATAAAGAAGGGAAAATGCTGATCACTCATTTCACTCTCACTTTGAAAAAAATTATGGTAGGGCGGTGCCTGTGGCTCAAAGGAGTAGGGCACTAGCCCTGTATACCAGAGGTGGTGGGTTCAAACCCAGTCCTGGCTAAGAATAAACAAATAAACATAAAAATTATGGTTAAAGGCTCAGGGCCTGTAGCTCAGCATCCTTTCACATATACTATGGTTGATAGGTTCGAACTCAAGCCTGCCAAACAACAATGGCAACTACAACAACAGCAAAAATAAAATTATGGTAAAATAAACATAACATAAAACGTACCATTTTTTAGCAATTTAGTAGTTAAAGTATGTCCCCATTGTTACTCAACCAATCTCCATAAATTTTTCCTTGCAAAAGTTAAATTTTGTACTTATAAAACAGCAATTCCTCATTCTCTCCTCCCTCTGTCCCTGTCAACCACCTTGTATTTTCCCTTCTGTAAACTTAACGACTCTAGACACCTTATATAAACATATAAGGAGAGCCATGCACTATGTGCATTTTTGAGATAGCCTAATTTAATTTAGTGTAATGTCTTCAAGTCTTTAATTTAGTGTAATGCTTCAAGTGTTTATCCACACTGTAGCATGCATTGGCATTTTCTTCCCTTGGAAGAATGAAACACATTCCATTTTATCTATATTCTACGGTTTGTTCATCTCTCATCTGCCAATGGGTGTTTGGGTTGCTGCCAGCTTTAGACCATTTGCTGAAGTCTTTGAGTAAGTTCCCATTGCTCTTTGCTTTTCAGGGTCATGCCACTTGAAGTGATTTTGGCCTCAATCTGTCCCATTTGAAAGACCCCAGCCCACTCCCAATCAGACAATGATCAACATCTCCCAGTCCCTCTGATTTTTCAGGCCCTAACCAATTCCTGATCATCAGCCATGATGATTCTACTATGTAAAAATATCCCTCCTCACTAAGTAATTTCCCTTTCTTTCTTTTCATTTCAACTTAGATTCTGTTTTTTCTATTAAGATCATCCTTTCCCCTGCCAATACAAACACTTGAATCAGCCTTAGGATTCACTCCTCTGGGTTCTCCTAATACCATAGATTATCCTCCCTGAAAACTCATGGTACCATGTAATTTCCTGACTGAATCCTTTTTCCTGAATGTGCATGGCACTAGTCTTTGCTCTGAAAACATTGCACATTGTCTGACATATAGAAAGTGCTCCAATCAGGGTCAGATTAAGATTTGGTGGCTCAAGCTTGCCATCTCAGAACTTTGAGAAGCTGAAATGGGAAGATAGATTTTGTGGCCAGTGTTAAAGACCAGCCTAAGCAATATAGCAAGATCCCATCTTCATAAAAAATAAAAAGAAATACATTCGCTTGGATTGGTGGTGAATGCCTATAGTTACAGATACTTGGAAGGATCTCGTGAGCCCTGGAGTTTCAGGCTGCAGGAAACTATGATCAGGCCACTGCACTCCATGTGTACAATGAAATGAGACCCTGTCTCACAGATAAAAAAGAGGGAGAAAGGGCCCCAACCATCTACTGAATGAATGAGAAATCCAACCACAGCCTTTCTCAGTACAGGATTCTGTTTCCTTACCTGATTTGGGGAAAATGATTATTAATACATCTTCATCTTTTATCACAAACTCTTCACGTGCCTTCCTTAGGATCTCAGGGTTATAACCCTTCTTCAGGAAAGGTAACTCTTCATACTATAAATTGGCATCTGTCCTTGGGCTCCCTATTAGGGTTTCAGCTACAGACACTCCTTCATGCTGTGGCAGCTCTGGCAGATTAGGTTTTATAGTAAACAGATAACAATCACCAATCTCTGCCCAGTTAGTTGGGAAGTTTGCTAGCTGATAAGGAAAAGTCAGTACTGTGACCAATAGTCAAAAGATAAATCTTATTGGGAAACTGTGAACTCACAAAACATTCCAAAGATAATGTGAGTTGAATGCATAGGAGTGAAGTGGAAATTTACTAACAAATGCAAGGACATAAAAATGTGTGTATATGGGCAGCACCTGTGGGTCAAGGAAGCAGGATGCTGGCCCCATATGCCAGAGGTGGCAAGTTGAAACCCAGCTCCGGCCAAAACTGTAGGAAAGAAAAACACACCTATCCTCCTCAACAACTGAGGCAGTAACAACTGTATATTTACACTAAACGAATTAAGCTGGATGCTTACCGTATAATATATACATTACTTAATTAAAAATGGATTAAATAACTGAAATATCCTAAAACTCTTAGAATAAAGATATGGGTAAATGTCCATGACCTTGGATTTTCCAGTGGTTTCTTTCCCAAGAAAACATCTATTCACATGCCAGGGAAGAATAAAAATTAGATAAATTGGAGCATGTTAAATTGAAAAGCTTTTGTGCCTCAAAGAACACTACCAAGACAGTGGAAAGAAACCCCACAGAATAGGAGGCAATATTTACAAATTATATTTCTGAACAAATAAATAAATCCTACAATTCAACAATAAAAGTCAAAAAATGGGCCCAAAATTTAAGCAGACATTTCTTCAAAGAAGACAAGCAAACAGCCAATACATGCAGGAGAAGGGGTTCAAGGTTATTAGTCATTAGAGAAATGCAAATCAAAAGTACTTCCTACCCACCAGGATACCCACCAGGGTCACTGGGAAACATTGATCCAACTAATAGGACTTAATTTATCTTTTCAGAATACTACACCTAAAAGCAATATAATACACATTCTATTCTAGTCATAAGGCTTATTCACCAAGATAGGCCAAATGCTTTTCTGTCAGACAAACCTCAACAAATGTCATAAACTGGAAATAATATAAATTACTCTCTTACATTAATGGCATTAAATTATAAACCAATAATCATAGGATATCTATAAATCTTCATATACTTTTTTTTTTTTTTTTTTTGCAGATTTTGGCTGTGGCTGGTTTAGAACTCAACACCTCAGGTATATGGGGCAGGCACCCTACTCCTTTGAGCCACAGGTGCCACCCAATCTTCAAATACTTTTAAATTAAACAAGAAATACCTGAATAACCCATGTGCCAAAAAGTACTAATCATCTTTGTCCATTTTTTTAATTGTAAGTTCCATTGTGACACCAAAGTAAGCTCCATCTTCCAAAGACAGCACAGTGCCTTGCTTTTTTGCTATGTATAGTGAATTGTGAGTCTGTAAAAAACTGTACAAGGGACCCTGCTAAATGTCACCCCAAGAAAGCAAAGCTGTCTTCATCATGCTATGCCAAGGCCTTTCTCCTGTGAGTGAAACACAGGGTTCAGGCCAATGGAGTGAGATGATGTTAGGGGCATTGGTTGTTATGGGTTAACTGGGGTTTTAGATATAGTGGACTCCAGTGGACTCTGGATTATGCATGCAGAAAAAGCATTTATTGAAATGAAAGCACGACCCTACAGAATCTCTACAACGTCTAGAGAAGCTGACTTAGAAAACAAAAAGAAGAAAAGGAGCAAGACGGCCCCACAACCAATACCACATGCTAGAACAAGTCCTTTGAGGACCTTACTGCCATCAAGTGCTGGATGCTTTATCACTGTAGGCTACATGGGTGAGGGATTCTGAAATGACCCCTGGAAATGGAGGAGTTTTTCTACTGGGAGTGAATTCTGCATTTATTCTCTATGCTCCACAAAGCAAGCACCACAAAGCAAAAGAACAAAACTACTGCTGGGAATTGTTTTGTGGTAAGCAGGTATGAAAACTATCCCTAAGGGTCAAGGGAGCTGAGAGACCAGAAACAGCGACTATCAAATCTAGTTGTCAGGAAGAAATACTCAATAGGGTCTTACAATCTGAACTTATGTCTAGCTGGTGGAGAGACAACGGTTCCCCATATCAAGTCTCTAGAGAATGTCCTTTGTATAACAAGGTTTTAGGGTAAAACTACTGGTCATGTCTTAGATGCTCTTTGGAAACTCATGACCTCTGGATGGGTATTATAACTATAGTAGAACCTCTGTAAGTTGACCTCCCAAACAAATTGTCACCATATGAAGGTGGTGAACATTAGGGACAGGCTGACTGTACTGACATGTCCACATGATGATGTCCATCTACGACAATTAGGTTGACATAGTAAGTGGTCATTGTATGGAGGTGGTCAACTATGGAGGGTCTACTGCATTTTTATGAGGAATTTCTATGCTGCAGGCATTGTGGAAAAACTTTGCTGCAGAACACGCTATCACGGAGGTGTCAACCATTGATCATTGTGGTGGTTTCTCTTCAAAATGGCATCACCCTTGTTACCCACCAGGCTTTTCTCCTATAAAAATTATGCTCCTGGGCAGCTCCTGTGGCTCAGCGAGTAGGGCGCCAGCCCCATATACCAAAGGTGGCGGGTTCAAGCCCGGCCTCAGCCGAACTGCAAAAACAAAAAAATAGCCGGGCACTGTGGTGGGCGCCTGTAGTCCCAGCTACGAGGGAGGCTGAGGCAAGAGAATCGCTTAAGCCCAAGAGCTGGAGGTTGCTGTGAGCAGTGTGATGCCACGGCACTCTACCCAGGGCGATAAAGTGAGACTACAAAAAAAAAAAAAAAAAAAGAAAAAAAAGAATGCTGATAAAATAATTCTATAAAAAATCATTTTGAAATAAATAAAAACTAAAGCAAATATTTGAAGTGGAGATCCAGTAAGGAATCAAGGGGCATGAATCAAAGCCAAATATTTGGTTACCGTGTAGCAGCCAAAGGAGGGTTTTGCTAAACAGATAAAAGCAGACTGTGCACTTAGGAGCATATGTCTTCTTTGATGATGATGAGGTAGGAGAAAGATACGATGGTTATCAGGCATGAAAATTTTACATTTTAGCATTCGGTGGCTCTTTTTTATATTGTTTGGGATTCATTGAGGGTATTAAGCATTAGGTTATACTACTATGCAGCCTTTAAGAAAGATAGAGACTTTACCTCTTTTGTGTTTACATGGATGGAGCTGGAACACATTCTTCATAGCAAAGTATCTCAAGAATGGAAGAAAAAGTATCCAATGTACCCAGCCCTACTATGAAGCTAATCTATAGCTTTCATATGAAGGCTAAAACCCAGTTATAGCACAAGAAATGGGGAAAGGGGTAAGGGAGGGGAGGGGTGGGGGGAGGTTGGGTAGAGGGAGCATGATTGGTGGAATCACACCTACAGTGCATCTTAGAAGGGTACAGGTGAAAATTACTAAATGTAGAATATAAATGTTTTCATATAATGATTAAAAGGCCATGATGGCTATGTTAAATAGTTCAATAAAAATATTTCAGAATGTATATAAAGTCAGCACATTGTGCCCCATGATTGCACCAATGTACACAATTATAATTTAATAAAAATTAAAAAAAAAGAATTAGGTTATACTGATTGCAGTTGTTAGGTAAAGTCCCTCTTTTAAAAGTAAGTGGCTTTTAAAAAAGATTAGGAATAGGTAGTTTCTTAGGAAATCTTTACAATAGTTTGTTTCCCTATTTAATGAAACAATGCAAGTTCAAGTCTTCTAAGTTTAGCAACTTTTTCTGTAAATTCATGGGATTGCATTATTCCGAGGGAATTCTTTTTCTCTTAATTTTTTTATTAAATCATAACTGTGTATATTAATGCATTTATGGGGTTTAGACAAACTTTATGCATAAAATTTAAACAAACATACACACATGTATTTATTACATATCCATATACATGTACATGACTATGTATATACACATAGTGGTTGGTGTCATTTTTAAAGGGTTCATAGTCAAGATAGGCTTGAGTGACAGGACAGAGGTGGAGCTGATATGCTTGGTAATGGATGTAAGGGCAGGTTCTTAACTTCTTGTAGGGGCAAACTAAATACTGTTTCGAGATCTGTGAAAGAGAAAATTCCTGCCTGTCTTCGTAGTCTTCATTTAGGGGGAAGTCTGTAGTTGACTTCCATCAGAGAAGACCTGGGCGGTGGTGAAGCTTGAGAACGTGTCAGCTTCATTCACGTGTCTCTCAGAAGCCAGCCCGCGGAGTGGCGCTGAAACGTCACATGGATCTCAGCCAGTGTCCTACGCTCTGTGGTTTCCTAATTAGCTCTCCACATCAATGACATCCTCAATTCACTTTTGATGGGTTGGTCTATACCCTGCTGTGGTTTCTCAGCAGTTCATCAAATAAAAATGTCAGCATGCTCTTTGGAGGATGGTAGACAAAGAAGTCAGCAAAACCCCAAGACAAATAATGTAACTGAACATGCCATAAAGAAATAGTGCTATTTCTGAAGAGTTTGATATGCACTAGAATATTGTTTGTTTGTTTAGCTATGAATTCAATTTTCTTAGCGATAGGCTATTTGAATTATTGGTACACATATCTATTTTATATTGAGTATGGTATAAGACTTTGTAAGTTTCATGGAGTTGATACATTTTGTCTAAGTTGTCAACTTTTTGTTTTTAATTTTTTTCAGTTTTTGACTGGGGCTGGGTTTGAACCCACCACCTTTGGCATATGGGACTGGCACCCTACTCCTTTGTGCCACAACCTCTTCCCTAAGTTGTCAACTTTTTACATGTAAAATTATTTTTAGCGTGCTCTTCTTGCCTTTTTGATGTCTACAGGGTTCACTTGTATATCTTCTGCTTTATTTCTGGTATTGTTAATCTGTCTCTTCTTTCCTTCTTTCTTTGTCTGTCTTGCTAGAGGCTTGTCACTTTTATTATGACTGTCATAGAAAAGGTTTTGGTTTGCTTGATTTTTCTATTATATTTCTGCTTTTAATTTCATTCATTTCTGCTCTTTTATGTTTTTTCTTCAGGGTTTTGGATTATTTTGCTTTTTTTGCTTAGTTTTTTTTATAATTTTATTGAATCATAATTGTGTACATTGGTACAATCATAGGGCACAATGTGCTTCATATACAATCAGAAATATTTTGATCATACTGTTACAGATAGCCTTCATGGCATTTTCTTGATCACTATATAAAG
>CAUYON010007653.1:0-32533 GCA_963573935.1 Arctocebus calabarensis | reverse complement strand
TGAATTATATTTATAGATTTACGTATGTTGAACCAGCCTTGAGACCCTAGGATAAAACTCACTTGGTCATGTTTATAATTTGTTTGATGTGTTGCTGGATTCTGTTTGCTAGGATCTTGTTGAATATTTTTGCATCAATATTCATTAATGATATTGGTCTATAATTTTCTTTTCTTGTTGCATCTTTTCCTGGTTTGGGGATCAAGGTGATGTTTGCTTCATAGAATGTGTTGGGTAATATTCCTTCCTCTTTTATATTTTGCAAAAGGTTGAGTAATATAGGTACAAGCTCCTCTTTTAAAGTTTGGTAGAATTCTCATGTGAAGCCATTTGGTCCTAGGCTCTTCTTTCTAGGGAGATTTTGTATAGTTGATGCTATTTCAGAACTTGATATAGGCCTGTTCAACATTTCCACTTCATTCTGGCTAAGTCTTGAAGGTGGCGTGCTTCCAAGTGTTGGTCTATTTCCTTCAGATTTTTCTATTTCTGAGAATAGAGTTTCTTGTAATATTCATTAAGGATTTTTTTGAATTTCTGAGGAGTCTGTTGTTATTTTGTCTTTATCATTTCTGATTGATGAAATTAGAGATTTTACTCTTTTTTCCTGGTTAGGTTAGCTAAAGGTTTATCTATTTTGTTGATATTTTCACAAAAACAACTTTTTGATTTATTGATCTGTTGTATAATGCTTTTCTTTTCAATTTCATTTAATTCTGCTCTAATTTTGGTTCTATCTTTTCTTTAGCTCGGTTTGGGATTAGAATGCTCTTTCTTTTCCAATTCTTGAGATGTCCCATTAAGTTGTTAACTTCCTCTCTTTCAGTCCACTTAAGGAAGGCTTGCCATGCTATAAATTTCCTTATTGGGACTGCCTTTGTGGTCTCCCAGAGGTTCCGATAATTCATGTCTTCATATCGTTTTGTTCCAAGAATTTGGTAATTTCCTTTTTAATCTAGTCTATAACCCAGCTATCATTCAGCATAAGGTTATTTAGCTTCCATGTTTTTGTATGATTATACAGATTCCCGTTGTTACTGAGTTCAACACTTATTCCATGATGGTCCAAGAAGATGCAACAGAATAGAATAATTTCTATTGCTTTAAATTTCCTGAGGTTAGACTTGTAACATAAGATGTAATCAATTTTGGAGGGTGTTCCATGGGCTGATGAAAAGACTGTGTGTTCAGTTTTGTTAGGATGAAATATTCTGTAGATGTCTGTTAAATCCAAATGTTGAATGGTTGAGATTCAGTCCAAAATTTCTTTGCTTAGCTTCTTATTGGAGGATCTATCCAACAATGCCAAAGGGGTATTAAAATTTCCACCTATTATGGTGCTGGAGGAAATCAAGTTGGTCATGTCTGATTGAGTCTCCGCTATCAATTGCGGCACATTCTGGTTGGGGGCATAAATGTTAATAATAGAAATCTCATCATATTGAGTGTTAACCTCAACAAATATGTAGTGACCATCCTTATCTTTCCTTATTTTTGTTGGTTTAAAGCCTATTTTACCTGCAAATAAAATTGCAACACCTGCTTTTTTCTGATTTCCATTTGCCTGAAATATATGTGACCATCTCTTCACCCGGAGTATATATTTATCTATTAAGTTAAGATGAGATTCTTGTATGCAGTAGATATCTGACCTGAGTTTTTTTATGCGGTCAACCAACCTGTACCTCTTTAGAAGACAATTTAAGCCATTCACATTACTTGAGAATATTAATAAGCCTGGTAGAATCTTGGGCATTGGGTTTTTTGAAAGTACAATGGACATTTTTTAATCCTTTCATCATTGTAGAAGTTGTAATTTGACCAAAAGTTTCTGAGTGGGTTTACTTTTGTGGTGGAGGATTGTGCTGGTTTTTATGGAGGATAGGTCTGAGAATATCCTGGAGAACTGGTTTAGTTAAGGAAAACTTAATGTCATTAAAGTATTTAATTTCTTCATCATAAATGAAATTCAGTTTAGCTGGACACAGGATCCTGCACTGAAAGTTATTTTGTTTTATGATATTAAAAGTCGATGACCACCCTCCTCAAGCTCCAAAGGTTTCAGCAGAGAGATCTGCAGTCATTATAATATTCTTCCCTTTGTAGGTTATGGTTTTCTTCCATCTGGCTGCTTGGAGAATTTTCTCCTTCATTTTAACTTTGACAAAGTTAATTATAATGTGCCCAGGAGATGTCTTATTTGGGTTGAATCATGCTGTGGGTCTGAAACTGTCTACTATCTGAATTTCAGAATCTGTTGGCATGTCTAGAAAGTTGTCCTTCATTATCCTACAAAGAAGAACCTCTGCCTTTCGAAGCCGCCTTGTCACCTTAAGGAATTCCTATAAGGTAAATATTAGTTTTCTTTGAATTATCCCAGAGAATGATCCATTATTGCTTTCCACTTGTCTTCTTCTTTGAGAATTTGAGAGCATTCAAATGCTTTGTATTCAATGTCAGAAATCCTTTCTTCTGCCTGCTCCATTCTGTACTGAGGATTCTACTCTATTTCTCAGATCTTAGAGGGTTGCAAATTCTTGTCTCAATGTGTCAAAATCTGTGGTGATTTGGTCTTTGAATTCATTGAATTCTTGAGACAACTTTTGAAATTTTCCTTGAATTTCTAATTCCCACTTACCTCCATTCCATTGATCTTATTTGCAATCCAAATTCTGAATTCGATCTGATATCTCAGCCATTCGTTTATGAATTTGGTCTTCAGTTGTGTCCTCCATGTTGTTCCTTGGGGGGAGTTAATCTACTCTGGTTATTCATGTTATCAGAGTTTTTCTGCTGATTCTGCTCCATGATTATTTTACACCATTTGTCTAGATCAGTAGATAAGGTGAAGTTGGGTTGGGGGCACCTGGAGTAGTGATTAACCAGCCATTTGCCCAAGAGTGGGACTAATGTCTGTACATTTCCCCTACAGTTTTACAAAGGACCCATTCAGTGCTGTGGCCTGAGACACTGGAGACTTGCTTTGTGTGGTGGGGCTAAGTCTGGCTAAGTGGCTCTGTGTTGTTTTCAGCTGGTCTGTGTCCTACCCTAGTGAATCAGTTACTCTGGATTGAAGTCTCAACTATGGAGAAATACCAGCAATTAAATCACCCCACCCACCATGGGCAACAAATGGAAAAGGAAAATCAAACGTTTCCACAGCCACACACCCTGGGTCCCACTTTGGATAGTCTTGAGTGATTGACCCAGTTCAAGAGATCCAAATCAATTGTCCTAGTTAGCACCTGGTCTCAGGTGGGAGAGTTCTAAAGGTCTTTGGCAACTAGATAGCAGGGGTCTGCTGGGAGATAGAGTATAACTCACTCTGGTGCTCTGTAAAGTCAGACGGACCCACCCAGCAAATGAATTAGTCTGGGAAGATTGTTGCCTCCTTCCCCACCTTGTACCTCTGTCATACCCAGTCACTAGTAACCCCACAGGGCTGTGATCCAGTTCCCATCAATGAGCAGATGCTCTAGGATTTTGCACAAGCCTGAGTCACAGGGAAATCTATGTCTCCTCGGCCAGGCCACTTCTTTCTGCTACCATCTGCCAGGGGGAGCTGTGGCTTGACAACCTTGGTTGCGTAATAGAAGTTGAGGTGGTTCACTCAGTTCTAGTGCCACCCCTGATTGCTGTACTGACACTTGTATTTTTGCAAAATTTGTTTCTGTCCCGGCTATATACACCTGCAAACCCAGTACTGTTTGAGTTCACAGAAACTGCAACTCAGCCATGGTCTGTGCTGCTGCCTGTAGCTGGCCTGTCTGTCTCTGCTGTTCTCTGTGTTGGGATGGGCGTCATTAGAGCTGACATTCAGCTCTCAGTTCCTGCCTCTGCCTGCCTGCTTTTGTCTCAGCTATGATTCCCTGGAGACCGGGTACTTCTTAGGCTCAGTAAAGCAGTCCTTCTGGCTTAGCTCCACTCTGGGAGTATGCCATCTCTGTGTGCTTATCTTCTATTCTCTGTCTCTGCATACCCCACCCAGGCAGGTACTGCCTCAGGCATACCCTTTACTCACAGGGCCTGTGTTTCCATCCCAGATCTGTTCCACCAGTGGTTGCCACAGGAGAAGATGCCCGACTTCCTGTGGTTGCCCAGAGAGGCAGGGATTGTCTCTCTAAAATATCCCCAGGGATATGAGCCCTATTGTTCCTGCTGCTGCTGCTGCTGTTCTGTGCTGTGGGGCACCACCTCTCCCTCTCCCATATGATTCAGTTCACCATCTTCTACTTATTCCCATGCTGCAGAATCATCACAGACCTGTAATAGCCAATGCCCTGTCCACACCTCTCATGAAAATGCCCAAGAATCTGGACTCCATGGGGGACAGGCTTCCAGACCTCAAGGTGAAAGTGGAGGGAAGTTCTGGGAGTTCAGAATTGCAGGTAGAGAATATATACTGTTTTATACAGTTTTATGCCTGGTGGGAGAGTGCTGTGGCACACTGATAGGTCCTCTCTCAGTACGGAGTTCCGTTTTTTAGAGGGTCTCTCCTGTGGGATAAAATAGGAGGATTTCTGAACTCTACTCACTTGTTTGTAGAATTATGTTCTCATGGGTGAGGGGACTCCTGTCTGCTTGGCAATGGATTTTGTACCTACTGTTTGTTTCCTTGGGGTTGCAGCTTGCCAGAGCAGGGTTGATGTGCTTTCTTCAACCTTCTCTCTTGGCTCAGCTCCAAACCATCAGCTTACTTGCTAAACTTCTGTCCTATAACTCTTGTGGACTGGAGCCTCTGTGGAAGGCCAGCTCCAGTCAGCCATCTTGCCTCTGCCCCCCCTTTTGAGGGGAATTTTAAAAAATTCTTACCATAGCATATAAGAATATCTATTTAAAGAGCATAGTGGTTTTAAAAAAATAGATATTAGTATTAGTTCTTGAACAAAAGAAAATTTGTAGAAGATATTTATAACATCAGAAACTGATAGGGGATAAATTTACAGAACTCCTTCATGTCAGAAGTAGGGCACAGGCTCCAGACTGGATTCCAAGGCCTTGCCCAAGTGAGGATTACGAAGTCTCAATAGGAATGAGCTGAGCCTAGAGCCTGTCTGGTCCACTGGTCACACTTTGGCCTGGAGAAGACTGATGTAGAATTTATCAAGAAAGAAAGAGGAAATAGTTTTACATTTTGAATGGAAGGTATAGTAAGTTAATGAACTTGTAATTTGGACAGATGTCGTATTATATGGTGAAACTGAAGCTAAGGGGAATTAAAATTAATCAGAATTGCCAACCTATATAAAAACTTATGTCGAAAAAAGAAAGAAGACACAAATGAAAAAAATAAATAAAAGAAAAGAACATTAATTTAAGAATTGGTGGGGAACCTCTAGCTCAGTGGTTAGGGCACCAGCCACATGCACCAGGGCTGGTTGTTTCTATCCTGGCTTTGGGCTTGATAAACAACAATAAACAAAATAGCCAGGCATTGTGGTGGGCACCTATAGTTCCAGCTACAAGGGAGGCTGGGGCAAGAGAATCGTTTGAGCCAAAGAGTTTGAGTCTCCTATGAGCTGTGACACCGTGGCACTCTACCAAGTGACAAAATGAGACTCTGTCTCCTTATAACTAGAGATTTTTATATAATATTTAGAAAAATGTATAGATTATAAAACCAAAATAGCTGATTTTTAGAAGGTTCAAATAACATGACTAATAAACTAAAACATATATAAGGTGCATACATATGTATATATTACATGTGTATGTGTGCATGTTTGTATGTATGTGTGCATAGCATTAGAATCTGACATAAGATTAATTTATAAGACTCATGCATATCGGGAATGGGCTTAGGCTCTAGACTGAACCCCAAGACCTTGCCCAGATAAGGACTGAAATGTCTCAATAAAGGCAAGCTGAGGCTGAAACCTGACTGCTACTGGTCAAATTTTGACCTGAGAATCCATATCTATAATTTATCAAGAATGAAAGAGGCAAATGTTTTCAATGAGGGGTATAATTAGTTAATATACTTATAATTTGTATAAATACATACATTTTAATAGATATATTAGAGAGAGACAGAAACACCCTAATGAAGTGTATGACTCTGACTCTATTTTAAATATTTGATTGATGTCAACTTTTTAAGCCCCACTACTTCCCCTTTCCTCTTTTGCTCCTCATCTGGGCAAGCTGATGAGAAAGTCCAGGTGCTCCCCTCTTTAGTGCCAGCAAGCAGGAAGTTCAAACCACATGGCCTTGGCCAACATGTGCTGAAGTGCTCACTTTAGCCACACCCCCTCATCATAATAAAAGCCAAGCCAGTCTACTTTCCCTACTCTCTCAATATAATCTTCTTCTGCTGGGAAGTCTGTCTTTCCCACAAGACCTCATTATGTGATGAACCTTCAATGCTCTATTGGTACATGTGTGATGTCATCAGTTCAACGTCTGAAGCAGAGTTTTGAGTGTGAGTATGGGGGTGGGAGGATCACACATTGATGAAGAAATTTTACAATCAGGAAAAAGTTACTTTTTTTTAAGCATACAGAATATTTACAGAAATTACCCACATAGTTAGCCAAAGAGAAAATCTTAGTGAATTCCAAAATATGTACATTTGATCTTTGTGTTGAACACTGTGGTAAAGCAAAACACATAGACTTAAATAACCTTAAAAATATAATCTATTAAATTTATTGAACTAGTGTAGGTATATTTAGAAGAACAATGATAGACAGTCTGTATAGTAAAGACTGGAAAAAAAAAACTTGGTTCAGATGTCAAACTGATGGCACCACACAGGCACTGATAAGGTATAAAATGTTTATCACGTAATGAGGCTTTGTGGGAAGGACAGACTTTGTAAGCAGTTCAAAAAATGGCTTGCAAGAGCAGAGATCAACAATGATCAAGGAAAAGAGCAACTAAGATCAACCAAGGAAAAGAGCAACATAAACCCACGTGATATATGTAAAATAATAATAATCATAAGGATAATGATAAAGAAAGAAAAAAATACAGAAAGCTGATAAAATTAAATTTGTTATTTAAAAAGCATAAGAAGAATGACCAACCTCAGGAAAACTGATCTTGGTAAAAAGCAAAAAGATAGAAACTAAAAAAAAAAAAAAAAAAGGAAAAAATATAATATTCTTTTTTTTTTTTGAGACAGAGCCTCAAGCTGTCACCCTGGATAGAGTGCTGTGGCATCACAGTCCACAGCAATCTCCAATTCCTGGGCTCAAGTGCGTCTCCTGCCTCTGCCTCCCAAGTAGCTGGGACTACAGGCGCCCACCACAATGCCCGGCCATTTTTTTTGGTTGCAGCCGTCTTTGTTGTTTGGCGGGCTCGGGCTGGATTCGAACCCGACAGCTCAGGTGTACGTGGCTGGCGTCTTAGCCCATTGAGCCACAGGCGCTGAGCCAAATATTCTTAACATAGTAATGAAAGACTATGAAACGCTATATCCAAAAATATATAAAAATTTTGCCAAGGTACAATGACATTTGCTGATAGCTCCAGCTACTTTGGAGAGTGAGGCAGGAAAACTGCTCAAGCTCAGGAGTTGGAGGCTACACTGTGTTACAACTGCTCTTGTCATTAGCCACTACACTCCAGCCTGGACAACATAGTGAGATGCCATCTCTAAAATAAATAATGTAAGAAAGGAAAAAACCCTAGATAGAATAAATTTCTAGAAAAACTAAAGCCTGCCCTACAGGCCTTTATAGCTGTGAAAAGGAAGAAAATGTGAGTACCTTTAAAACCATTAATAAATTGAAACCAGTCAAGCCCTTCTTCCCATCAACAAAAGATTCAGACAGTTCTACAGATAACTGCTACGAAACTTTCAAGGAACACATCATTTCTCTCTTTTAAAGTTGTTCTATAAAACATACAAAAGGGAAACTTGACCTATACGTGTTACGAAGTTTTATAAATTTAATTACCAAGTTGAACAAATAAGAAAAAAAAGAAAGTATAAAGGAAATTGATTATTTTTTTCCATTGATGCAAAAGTACAAATAAACCATTCATTCATTGGACTCAAATGTGTATTTTAAAAAATGATGAAGACAAGTCTATTTCTAAAATGTAAGGAGCGGTAAACATCAGAAAATCTAGTGGTACAATTTACTACAGTAATTGGCCAAAGGAGAAAAATGTTTTGATTATCTAAATAGACAAAGAAAACTAATAAAGGTCAACTTGTAATTATTACAAAAACTGCTAAATATAAAAAAAACAAAGTTCTGGATATAGAATCAATTTACAAAAAATGAAGTTCATTCATTTGTATCACAACAACCAACTAACATATAAAATGGGTAATAAGAGGCCAATCATAGCAAAATAAAGCTATAGCATATGCAGGAATTAATCTAATAAAGAATGCACAAGATCTTTATGGAGAAATAAAAAGTCTATTAAATGATGTCAAAGAATACTTAATTAATAGACAAAAATACTGAGCCATGCTTATGGATGAAATGATGAATACTGTAAAAACATCAATTTTATTAAAATTGAAAGATTCAAATTCAGTAAAACTTCCAAATTATACAAAACTATTAAAATAGGATATTGGCTGTGGCGGCACCTGTAGCTCAAGGAGTAGGGCGCCAGCCCCATATACTAGGGGTGGCAGGTTCAAGCCCAGCCCTAGTCAAAACTGCAAAAAAATTTTTTTAAAAAGTACAATATTGGCAAACTGATTTACATGCTTTTGAAAGAATAAGGTCTCAAAATTTCTAGAAAAATTAAAAAAAATAAACAGCAAGAACTTTTCTCAAACATTAATACATACTTTCAAGACATAGTTCTGGTATAAAACCCAGTGGTACCAAAATGAAAGCTTAGAAAATGATCTGGTACATACTGGAATTTGGTTTATAACTAGAGCAATACCTCAAATGAGTGAAGATATCAGGTAAAGGTGAAGAGGAAACTTGATAGCCAAAAGAATACTCAATATTAGTAATGACGGTAGTTCAAGGATGGCAAGAGCTTCACAGTAAGGACAGATTGATCAGTAAACTAAGAGATTTAACTAAATCATAGCTAAAGACTTCTACTCAGAGAAAGATAAATTGACAACATTAACTTGGGATAACAAAGAAGATAATTTAAAAGCAAAAAACCCATAAAAGAATATTTAGGATTTACAAGGGAGGTTAAAAATGCAAAGAAAATCAATAGAAAAGTGGACAATAGCAGAGGGACATTTTGGATAAATCATAAGTCACGAGTGCTTGCCTGGCAGCACATATACTATAATTGAAGCGATAGAATATTAGCAAGGATGATGTGCACGTTTGTGAAGCATTCCACATTTTTTCTGTTCAGCATAGTGCTGGAAGTACTAGCCAGAGCAATCAGATAAGAGAAAGAAATCTAGGGTATCCAAATGGAGAAAGAAGAGGTCAAACTATTACTCTTTGCTGATAATATGATCTTATATTTAGAAAACTGCAAAGCATCTGCCAAGGGACTCCTGGCATTGATAAACAAATTCAGCAGAGTCTCAGGTTACAAAATCAATATCCACAGTTCAATGGCATTCCTATGCACCAACAATAGCAAGATGAGAATCAAATCAAAGACTTAATACTTTCACAATAGCAGCAAAGAAAATAAAATACCTAGGAATGTAATTAATCAAAGAGGTAAAAAACCTCTACAGGGAGAACTACAGGGAAGGAAATTGCAGAGGATGTAAATAAATGGAAAAATATATCATACTCGTGGTTTGGCAGAATTGACATTGTTAAAATGCCTATACCACCGAACTAGTGATTTACAGAATCAGCGCAAACTGCATTAAAATCCTGATGCTACTGTGGACTGTAGGTTGTCCCTGTAATCCTAGTATTCTGGGAGGCTGAGGCAGGAGGATTGCTTGAGCTCAGGAGTTGGAGAGACTTGTCTGACCAAGAATGAGATTCCCCTCTCCACAAAAACAAACAAACAACAAACAAACAATAAAAAAGAAAAAAAGAAAAAAAACCAGCCCGGCCTCCTAGCACTTTCCTGTAATCCCAACTACTGTAGAAACAGAGACAGGAGGATCCCTGTAGCCCAGGAGTCTGAGGTTGAAGCGAGCTCTGATGATGCCTCTGCACTTTACTCTGGCACAGAGTGAGATTATGTCTCAACAACAAAGAAATTTTTTTCAGATGTAGAAAAGAGAATTTTATGCTTTGTATGGAATAAGAAAAGAGCCAGAATAACCAAAGCAACCTTAAGCAAAAAGAACAAGTCTGAATGTGTCACCCTACTAGACTTCAAGCTATTTACAGGGTTATAGTAACTAAAATAGCACAAAAACAGAGACATAGAACAATGGATCAGAACAGAAAACCCAGATAAAACCTCATATCGCCATATGACCCAAAGCAGATAATAACATATGAGGTGTAGCAATTAGAAAATGTGGTTTGAAGGGTAGACTAGTCACTGGCATTGGTGCATAACTTCTCAAGTGGAGTACTTTGAGGCGACTGTAGTGATATTCAGCAATGAGGTATATAGCACTTTTCCTAGAATGAGTTCATGAACTTAATTGTCACCGCTCTGGTAGACCTTTCAAAAAGAGAATTCCATACTTGATTTGAAGGGTAGACTAGGTCCAGGCATCTGTTCATAGCTTCCCAATGGAAGTACTTCGAAGGTGATCACAGTATATTTGGCAATCAGGTATGTAGCAGTTTTTCTAGGATGAGTTCATGAACTTAAATTGTCTGACCTTGTATACTGTGGAAAAGAATCCCTATTCAATAAATGCTGGTGGGGAAATTGGATAGCTAGATATAGAAGATTGAAACAGTATCCATACCTCTCACCACTCACAAAAATTAATTTGCGATGAGGAACAAACTTAAATCTAAGGTATGAGGCTATTAGATTTCTAGAAGAAAATGTTTAAAAAATTCTTACCGATACCAGCCTAGGTAAAGAATTTGTGAAAACTATAAAGGCAATCACAGCAAATACAAAAATTAACAAATGGACTTGATTAAATTAAAAAGCTTCTGCAGAGCCAAGGAAATAATCAGGAAACAATCAGTTGCCTATAGATAACCCATAGAATGGGAGAAAAATATTTGCATGCTATATACATCTTTTTAAAGGGCTGATAACCAGAATCTATAAAGAACTCAAGCAAATCAGCAAGAAAAAATATCAAGCAACTTCATAAAAAAGTGGGCAAAAGATTGACTAATGATCTATAAACATATGAAAATATACTGAATATCTCTAATCACCAGGAAAATGCAAATCAAAGCCACAATGAGGTATCACCTAACTCCAATGAGAATGCTATTTATCAAAAAGTCCCCAAGCAGTAGATGTTGTCACAGATGCAGAGAGAAAGGAGCACTCATTCACTATTGGTAGGACTTCAAACTAGCACAACCTCTATGGAAAGGTGTATGGATATAAAGAGTTAAAATGGACCCACCATTTGACTGAGCAATCCTACTGTAGGGTATTTACAAAGGGAAAAAATGTCATTTTATTATAAAGAAAGACACTTGCACTTGAATGTTTATTGCAGCCCAATTCACAACTTCAAAGATGTGGAATCAACCCTAGTGCCCATCAAAACCTGAATGGATTGATAAAATATCATAGATATATACCATGGAGTACTACTCAGCCCTAAAAACAATGGCAAACTGACATCTTTTGTAACAACCTGGATGGAACTGGAGTGATATATTTCAAGAATGGAAAAATGAACAGCACCTGTACTCAACATCAAAGTGAAACTAATGATCTACACCCAAGTGCACATTTGGTAAGGAACCTCAACAGACAGCAGCAGGTGGGAGGGGTACATTCACACCTAACGAGTACAATGCACTGTCCAGGTGAGGGGCACACTTACAACTGACTCAAACTGTACAAAATCAAGTCAGGTAACCAAAACATGTGTGTCCCATAATATTTTGAAATAAAAACTAGAAAATAACAAAAATATAAAACAAACACAACAACAAAAAATATAACATATGATGCCATGAAAGAGTCTTTGTGAGACATTTAACTCGACTTTTTCACAAGAGAGAGTCTCCTCTTCCCACACAATGTAGAGTGTACTTGAAAATCAAATGTTTGTGTATAGATACAATAAAATACAGTAGAAGGCTAAATCTTTGCCTGACGGTACACTAGTCCTAAAAGATTAACCTTTTCAGCATGTATACATTTAGCACCTACTCTAGGCCTGGCAAATTTTGGGTGCTGGGGATAAAATGTGACTCTTGCTACGTTTACATTTTGCTTGGAGAAAGTGCCCTAAACTTCATGCATTTGTCTTATCTGTTGTCTATCTCCGGCATCTAAAGCAGTCCTTTTTATATAGTTTTTGAATAAATGATTAATGACCCCCTGGCCTCCTACTAAAAGGTAAATTTGGGTGGTCTCACTTGAGTTATATTTTTTAGTAAAAACCTCAGCAGGTTAGTCACCTTTCTCCCATTTCCATCTCTGTAAAGCTTCCCATACTTTAGTTCAATTCTAATTTCACAGAAATGTCTCACAAGGCAGTTCTATGGTATAGTGATTTATTTAGTTTCAAATCCAGCTCTGTCACTTGCTATGTGTACTTTGTCTAGCTGAATATTCTGATGTGTACCTGTAAAAAAGAGGTAATGACACTTGCCTCAGAGGGTGGCCATAAAATTTAAGAGTGATTATACACATGCACACAAGACTTACTAATGACTGAATCACAATGGAGAAAACAATGAAGTGGAGCCCTGCTTTTGAACTTCATTTCTAAGCATACTCTGTCCTTCAGATCTGTGGATACATTTCTTCTTACATGTAAAAGCACTTGGGTAAGGTGCAAGAGAGGATGAGTTTTTGTGTATAGTGCCTTTTTGTGTGTGTTGAATCTGTACATTTATGAATTACTGAATACCAGAGCTGGGTCTCCACGTAAGGAACTGGGCTTCTTGTTCTTTTCTCTCTGGCCTATTCTAGCTTTCCTATCAGGAAAAGAACCTGAGACAAGGGATTGCATGCATGAGTTGTTTTGGGAAGTGATTTAATGAGGTGTGATTTGTTGCACTTCCAAGCTGTGCTTACCTTAATACCTAGTGGGCCTCTTTAAATACTAAGATGGAAGCCTTCTGATTCACTCAGCATGACTTAAGTTGATAATTGGCTAATACCACCTATAAGCATGTCTTTTTTTCCCTCAAGGTTATTAAGAAGTTAACCCAAGGGTTGCTAATGGGCCATCACTTCCAGGCTGCTGTTGTGTTGAGTGCATGTCCTAAGCTATGGAGTTAAAAAAGTTCCAGGGCATAACGCAAGTAATATTTGGAGCAGTGCGACAAGGTGGTGTCAGGAACTTGTGTTGTCATTTCAGCAGCAATAACTAGAATTAAAGACAGACCCAGGAGGAGCCCAAAAGAAGTGTAATCCATGTACCTTGCTAGTGATTCAAAACTGCAGCCCCTCATTCTGGATGCTGCTACAGTGCTTCAGTGCATCTCTCCTTTTCTCGAACCCTACAATGTCAGAGCAGAAAACTTTGGAGTCTTCTTCTTGGTGAAATGGTCCTTATTTGACTAGTATCAACATATTAGGATATTCCATTGGTTAATCAGGTCCACTTTTTTTCTTTTGCTATTTGGGTTACACAGCATCATCCCTATGGCCTTAGGTGTTAGCTGAGGAAAGAGATTGGTGCAACAGAGGTAGGAGAAATGGGATTCTGGGCGACATGTTCGTAGAATTCCTTTGCATGCTCTGGTCCTGCTTTCAAACAGTTCATCATACAATGGATCACTTCCTTTTTCACCCAAATGTATGATGCAATAGTTGGGATAATACCCAGCTTGTAATAGGTAGCTTTGGTGGCATATTCCCTTGTACCCCATGGTTAAAGTGTTCTTCCTCACTAAGGCAAGTGAGGAATTGATTTGTAAAGGGAGAATAGTTGTCAGGATCATGAGTCTCCTGTTGGAGCCTGTCAGGAATCCCATTCAGAGTCAGCATGCCTCTAAACCATCTGATGCCTCTAAAACTACCACGCATGCCTCTAAAACCCTCAGATCTCTTTTGTCCTATGGCCCCTGTGTCAGAGCAAATTGCCCTGGAGTTAAGAATTGCTGTAATGCCTTCTCTTGCTCTAAAAGCCACTTAAAACTGGCAACTTTCTGTTTTACCAGAAGGTTTTCTTAAAAGCAATCTACACTGTTTCTAAAATCCAAAGAAGTTTACTATATGCTGTGCCAAATTTGGCAGTCAGGGTACTACATACAACAGCTCATCTTTCATCTTGCAAGATTAGATTAGGGGTTGGGGATGTTCTGGTTTAGACTTCCTGATACAGAATCTCATTGAGGTGGCAGGTTCATAAGTGGTAGATTCTCTGATGTCACACACACAGAAAGTCCTGAAACATCCTATTATTTCTTCTTGCTGGGGCTTCTTATTCCTTCTTCAACCTGTGTTAAGGAACTTCTGCTATCTTTATATTGTAGACTAAGCTTCAAGGACCATCCTGGCAGCATATTGAGATTGGTTCTAGGTCTACATTCAAGGACCATCCTGGCAGCATATTGAGATTGGTTCTAGGTCTACATTGGTTCTAGGTCTACATTATCTGCACTTGGTACCTTGGAACTTCCGACCTCTTAGAATCCAAAAGGTCATGTAATCCCTAATATTCAAATGACCTGTGTAATTACCTATGGCCTTTCATTAAATCCTGAAACATGAATCCTTTGATGTGAATAGATTTTCTCCCATGCAACCTAATAGTTCAGAAACTTGGTATAAAATGTCCCCATCTTTGGTCTTGAAATTTCATTGGTTTTTCTACCAGGCCTGTGACACTGGCATATAAAAGTTAGGATATTTGACCCATGGATTCTGCCTCTTCTGTAACTCTACTCTCACATTTAAACCAAGGTCCTAATTTGCAGCATAATCTGCCTTGCAGGTGCAGGTGACAAAAGCCTGTCTAGAAAATACTTCCACGGGATTCCTATGACTTTCTTAGTTTTCCAACTAAATCTGGGATAGCCTCAGTAATCATGGTAGACTATGCTGGATTTATCAGCACCTCACCTATTACCATGATCATGGGGTCTTTACCTCTACATGTGTTGAACCATCCAGATCTCACCCCGATGGGCTACTTCCAGGGCCACGCGATTCTTCATTTGTGATCTACCGACAAAATAAAGCTTGAGGCAAGTGTTTGTGTTCACGTAGTGTATTTGGGGAAGTGACTGCAAGGAACTAGAGTGGTAGATTAGGAAACACGACGTGGGGAAGAAGAAAACTCAGTGAAAAATGCTTTATTGAGTTTGGTCACCATTATGGGAAACTGGGGATTGATCCCACCGGGGATCTCTGAGAAGTCCTATAGAATTGCCTCAGAAATGTCTTCCTAAGGTGGGGCGAGGGGAAGGGAGTCTTAGTCATTGGCTCTTGTCCTCTGTGGATGAGTATCTTCCCCACTGGACTTTCGCTTCCTTACACTTCCAGCTGCATGCAGGTGTCTGCTGGGACCCTGGGGAGTCACACATTGCAGGGTGGAATCCCGACTGGGGGGACTGGTGGCTGCAGTAATGAGTGTGGTGCTGGATGGGGTAAAAGGTAGAAAGTTGGGCGTAAGAAGTAACTAATTTTACTCCCTTCTTTTTTTCTAAAACTTTCTGTAAATCTGGTCTTGTATTTTTGTGTTGTGTTCCAGGTGCCCCATCGATCTTTTTTGCCATAGAAGCTTAAACATTACAGCAGAAAGGAACCTCAGGGAATTTAGGAGGGCCCTAATGTTCAGGGGATGACACTGAGGTACAAAAAGTCTCATGAATTTTGGTCAGTTTCACAGCAAATCCATTCCAAGATGGTACTTGGAATCCAGGATCCTTGCTTATCTGCACTTAGTACCTTGGAACTTCTGACCTCTAGGAATCCAAAAGGTCACGTAATCCCTAATATTCAAATGATCTGTGTAATTACCTATCGTCTTTGTGCTCTGAACATAACTTCAGTAATGCTACTTCAACATTTATCTAGTTCTTTATATTCAGCTAAGCAATTTTCTATATGGGAACCGTATGACACTATGTTATGGTTACTTCCTAGATTAAGAACTAGAAGTTTTAGAGTCAGTTGTCTGCCCATGGTCTCAGTTGGAAAATAGAATTCTGTCTTCTGACGTAGTTGGAATTCTGTCTTCTGAATTTATTTATTAAAAGCCGTGGCAGAAGCTTTATAAATGCTAAAGGACTACATGCATATAAAACCATGTCTTTATTGAAAATCTTTAACCTTTTAGGGCAATGTTACATGTTCAAATATAATCATACACAAACACATATGAAGAAAAATAATATAAAATATGTAAATATGGAGGTGCAGGTGACAAAAACCTCTAGTGCCATTCACAACCAATTTTTACTTACGACACTCATCTATGTATTCACTCGGGAGGCTGAGGCAAGAGAATCGCCTAAGCCCAGCAGCTGGAGGTTACTGTGAGCTGTGACTCCATGGCACTCTACTGAGGGTGATAAAGTTATACTCTGTCTCTACAAAAAGACACAATAAATAAATAAATAAATAAATAAATAAAAATAATTGAATACTTACTGAATGACTGACATTGTTCATAGCACTGTGGATTACAGTTACAAGAATGGGTAAAGTCATAGAACAGATAAAGTCTGGCTTTCTTGCAGTTTATTATTTATATTAAAACACACATAATTCATTATTTGTGCTTATGGCTAGGACTCAGACTGACATCCTGTGTGTTGTAATATTTTTTACTGAAGCAGATATGAAGGAAGAAATGATTTGGGTGCCTAGAATAGGTGGGTGAGCTGGAATACGCATTCTTGACATTATAGGTTATTTTCAAAATTGTGCCTCTGTGTGCCTCCTCTTCAGGAGGAAGAAGGTGAAACAAAGAACTTCTGCTTCAAGCACAGAGTTTTCTTACCATTTTCACTTAAAGTAAAATGATCACACCCTCATCTTCATTTCTCTTACACCAAGTTCCCTACTCTGCTCAGCCACCAATAAAAGCATCGTCCTCATTTCTAACTTCCAACACTTGCCTACTACTTTTGCCAGCTTGTGGTTACCTATGGAAGACATTTTATGGCCTGAAATTGTCTGGCTTAAGAAGCTTCCCCCCCACCCCAAATATGCATAGCAAAACTGATGGTAACATATGGCCCTATATTTTTTCCCTTCTTGCCAGTTCACTAAAATAAATTTACTTTCAATTTACATATTCTTGTCTACATTTCAGAGATTTAAATATATTTGTAAGGTCTGTCCTGTCTATCTTTTCTGAGATTATGCAACAGCTTTGCATGCTGTTTAGGAAATAACAGAAACTTTTATGATTTTTAGAATCTTTCATTTCCTAAGAAATTTAGAAAAGCTTATGAGATCAGAAAGAGAAAGGCTAGGATGTCCTTAGAAATGTAAAATTATGTAAAAATGTATAATAATTATTTCTATAAGCTAGATAGTAATATACTTTTCAAATCTGAAAACAAATCTACTGCCTCTAAAACTTGAAAGAAAAATTCCTTTAGCTAGGTGCTGCTGTTCTTATACAACAAAAATTTCAAGAATGGTTGAAAATGTGGCCATATTTTTTAGAATTGTAGAAATATAAGGGGATCATGGTGAAGATTTTTAAATAAAGGAGAAGCTTACTGTGGACCTTTGAATTTACTAAAATAGGAATAATATTATTTTTATCCAGAGACAAGACTATAGTGCATTGTTCAGTGAGAAAAACTGGTTAGCTGTAAGATAATGTCTCAGAAGATTGTCTTCTCTCTTCTGGGATCCAGCCTCAACCATCTTGAGATTTTTGTTACCAGAGTGTTGAATGTAGAAAGGAATGGTCCTGTAGACAGAGAATTCTGCGTGCCCATAGAGAGTGTCCTAAACATGTGAAGAGGGGACACCCAGCCTTGTTTGTCTGCTTACTGACTAGATTCTATTGTAGAGAGTGGAGCCGTGACAGTGTCTTTATAACCCTATGCTAGGCCTGGGTCCTCAACTTCCTTTACTGATTGTTGGCTAAACACCACTTAGCCATTACTAATGGTTGTGGTTATGAAGTATTTAAACTCTAGAGATCTTTGCCCTGAATCATACAGCAGGTGGTACTAGGAATGTTTATGAGGTCAAGGGTAAAGTGAGACATTTTAAGACAATTTTTTAAAAAGTGGTTCTCAACTGAAAGCAGTTTTGTCTTCTAGGGGACTTTTGGCAGTGTCTGGAGACTTTCTAGGTCATGACAACTGCATGAAAAAATTCCTGGAATTTGGTAGCTAGAAGCCACAGGTGTTGCTAAATATTTTACAGTATTACGATATTGCATAAGACAGCACTCCACAATCAAGAAATCTTGTTTTGGGCGGCGCCTGTGGCTCAACGAGTAGGGCTGTGAGTTCAAACCCGGCCCCGGTCGAACTGCATCAAAAATTAGCCGGGCGCTGTGGCGGGCGCCTGTAGTCCCAGCTACCTGGGAGGCTGAGGCAAGAGAATCGCTTAAGCCCAAGAGCTGGAGGTTGCTGTGAGCTGTGACTCCACAGCACTCTACCAAGGGTGATAGAGTGAGACTCTGTCTCCACAAAAACAAAACAAAACAAAAAACCCTACCCTTAAAAAGAAAAAAACAAAAAAAACCTTGTTTTGAGTTTTGTTTTCTTGTTTTTAACACTGTCACTTTGGTGTCCAAAACAGATGTGTTGAAACGTCGCTTATTGTTACCAAGTAATGACTGCAAAAGCTCTTTTCATTTTAAATTGTCCCAGATTTTGCTCCATTTCCCCCTCCTCTGCTGGGCCTCACTTCATTCCTCATAATATCCTTACATCTTCTGCATTGTATCCCATTCCTGACCCCTTCCTCTGGGGCGTCATCACATATCTGAGGTTCAGTTGAAGAGCTGAATAAAAATATGTTGTAGTTAAAAAAAAAAAGTTAAAAGTCAGGTGGGTTAGTCTTTTAGCTCCAAAATGTTCCCACAGAATATAAATGCCTAAGCCAGGTTATGGTCAAGCAGGAGAACCCTTCCTGCATTTTACCTCTAATACTAAGGTGACTTGTGATTCCTTTTTATTTATGGTATTGATATTGTACAGGGTAGTCATCTCCCAACAGATGAGATGCATATTACTGCCCCCAAATTTGCTGCAAGTATTCCTACACATGTAGGGTGTAGAATGAAGGAGATGGTAAAGTAATTAATAATAAAAATGTGTGATCATTTTATTTAGAAATCAAAAGAATATGGCAAAGCTTCAAATAAGATTCCTTTTTGCATAATGTAATAGATAACTTGTAATGTTATTAAAGAAGAGGTTAGGATGGATTTCTTTTCCAAATGTTCAGAAAGGCAGATACTTCTTAACTTGAGAAGAACTGTACAAACTCAGAGTCAAGAAGGGCAGCATTAATACAGAGCAGAAGACACCTTATAAGGCTGGATGGTGACTTGAAATTGTAAAAAACGTTTTCCATTTAAATTATATTCAGAGACATGGAAAGACAAGATTAAAGGCACAGCGCAGGAACAGCGTTGCTGCACGTGTGCTCAATCATGAAGGTTTAAACACAGTAAAATTAAGCTTGCGATCTCGAGACAGCAGCGTGTGTGATTGTGAGGAAGAGTCTTACTGTGGAAGATGGAGCAGATGTCTGTGCTTGGGAGGCACGGAGACAGAGACGTCTGATTTTGAGAGATCAATACTTTATGACTGTGGAGTTGGACATTCCTGACCTGATAAAGAAAAAAAAAAATCCTGTGGGAGAGCATTCTCTGCTCATCTCAAAAGACAAACAGCACTGAAAATCTTATTTCTCACTTAGACAGGGAGGCAATAAATGACTATGATGTAATGAAATCATACCTTTCTAGGCATTTTCACTGGAATACGGCAGCATAAAAATGCAGAGAGAAAGAAAAGAATAACGACAACTAAGGGTCCATGTTGCTCTGAAAATTCTTTTGGAAGGATGTTCCTTCTGATCTCAGTGGCCAATCACATACATTTTTTTTTTACACTCCAATTTAGAATATGTCACCTATATTAACCTCTTTTCATGATTCCTGTCTCCACCCCAAACACATTTCCTCAAAAGGGAAAGGCGATACATGCATAGTAGCCAGTGGAGTATTTTTGTTTTTCATTTTACTTTAAAATTTCCCTAAGCCACTTTTTGTAATTGCTTACTTCAAACAAATGAGCCCAGCCAGTTTGCCCAAGGAGACAAGAAACGCTTCATGTCCTGAGGACTTTCTGTCTTCCAGAGAGGGTTGAAATTTGGCATCACACAGCCCTACTATAGCCAAGAAATTAAAGGATTTTCTATTTCAATAGCTAGCTGCATTTGGAGATGTTTGCCTAATAGGAATACGTGTCTACAGTCAATAGCACCTAGGAGTGATGGCAAAGCAGACGTGTCAGAGAATTTTCTCAAAAACTGCTGCAGCTGCTGTGTCTCTGCTGGAAAATAAATAACAAATATATTGACACGCCTCTTCCTTAGAAGAGCAGCCGTAATGATCAATGCTGTTAGAAGGGCTGCCTGGCCAAGTCGGGCTGCGTGTGACAGTCGGAGTTAGTGCCACGGACCCTGATGCCCTGTTAGTCTAATTTGCCAGAGGAGAGCCCACTTCTCCCAAGTTGAATTCTCTGGATACTGTTCTAACCTGACGCTAAGCTGTATGCCAGCTGGGGAGTGATCATGTGCACGCTTTCTGTATTTCCTCATCCTGGGCATTTCCTGAGTTGAATCATGGGGTAGGCACAGGACCCCCTGCCTCACATCCCGCCCCCTCCTCTTTTTCTTCAAACAGATAATAAAAACATTTTGCGTAAACAAATTCCCCGTCCTAAGTAATCATATGAAAGCTGACAAAAGTATGTTATCTTACACTGTGAAAATACTAATCAAAGCAGCTTGTCAATTGTTAAAGTTAATGATTTAGATATGCAACACTCTGACTAAATTTTAGTAGGTAATTACATAATTATGCACAGGTTAGCACAATCAGAAATAGCAGTCGCCTCCTTAGTCTTTATGGCAGGGAATCACAGTCTCATTCTGGAAATGCCTGCCTATTGCATGATGTTGAGAGGATAAGTATGGCAAAGCTATTTTGTTCAGGAAGTATTTTCATGTGTCTGGTTTCATCTTCCTAGAAGTGCAAGATCAGGGCGGAGTTTTCTATTAGTGCTCAATCCAATTTGTGGTTGAAAACACTATACTAGCTAAAGTCCCAGAAGTGAGGCTCCAGGAGAGATTTTCCTGAAGATCTCCTTTGCACTACCATCT
Source organism: Arctocebus calabarensis (assembly GCA_963573935.1). Classification (NCBI taxonomy): domain Eukaryota; kingdom Metazoa; phylum Chordata; class Mammalia; order Primates; family Lorisidae; genus Arctocebus; species Arctocebus calabarensis. Next base: position 11,236 of record CAUYON010007653.1, on the reverse strand, counting down.
ACCTATCTTTTCTTCAGCCTAAGCAGGTTTATTATCAGTTAGAGGATGATCCCTTCTAATTTCCAGTGTTCATTTCCCCCATCTCAAACTTCAGGACTTTAAACACAGATATCTGTTAGTTTATATATTTGAATCATTCAAGGATAATTTTCCTCAAAACAAATTTCTGGAAAGCCAATCTTTTCTTTATTGCTTTGTATGGTATTATGGAAACCACTTTTCAATCTGAAAAAAAAAGAAATCTCCAGAGGATTGACCGAACATATTTTGTTGCATAGGGTATTGGGGCACCAGAATATTTTCTAGGGCTTTCCCCAAATATGCAGCATTATTTAACCTTGGAATTTCTGCCTCAAACTCAAAATCTGGGGAGAAAGGAAGAGTGAAAGGAGACCTCCTTTTCCTCCTTTGGCCCTTTCTCCTTGCTCCTTTTTTTTTTTTGAGTCTTTATTTACCATGTCTCAGGAGCCATAAGACTTAAGGATGTATACAAATAAAATGTGGCACAATCTGAAAATTCAGAGGATTCTCCAGTTGGTTAGAAAAGACACATAGACAAGTGCTATCTATGAGGTAGGAGATGGAATAAAATTATACATAGGAGCTTTTGAAAGTGGAAGAGAGCGCACTTAAATTTGCAATAGGGAAGAGGGACAGTTGAGGAAGTTCACAGAAAAAGAAGGTCCTTCATCTGAATCGTGAGTATTCAAGGTAGAGAGTGGAGTTTGGGGGGTATAGGAAGGGGGATTTCAAGTAAATCAGCTGTGTGAAGATATGAATTCTCAGAGTAACGGTGTTAGATGTGTAGGACTTTGGTATGTCCAGCGTTTATATATGGTAGTATAAAGGAGATCTTCAGGAAAATCTCTCCTGGAGTCTCACTTCTAGGACTACAATGTGGGATTACTAAGCAGTGATTTCTGGGACTACATATGGGATTAATAAGCACTGACTATTTTTCTAAATCAAGGTGTGTCAAACTCTTCATGTTCCTTCCAAAAGATTAAGTTAGTGTAACATGTGTAACATATGGAAATCCCCACTTAAAACCATTTGTTTATGTTTTTTTTTCTTTCTGTTTCCATAAAAGAATAGGGATAAACTTGCCCTATAGTGCCCTAAATGGATTAAGGACATTTGATTATATATTATCATGGGCTCATAATTTGGGCCCTTGAAGGCATTTAATCAAAGTAATGAAATTTATCAAGCATTCTCTCTTAGCCTTAAAATAAAAGTATCTAAAACGAAATTTATATGCTAATGCCTTATTATGAGGTGTAAATCAGGACGACAAGAATGAATGGAAAAGAGAAGTAGGACAAAGAGATAGAAAATGTAATGTGATTTATTACTGAGGCGGGTGCAGTGTCAAAAGAAAACCCAGTCATTTGGTCAGCCTTTTGGGTTGACTCTGGAGACTCACATGGCACCACGGTCCCTTGTACAGTCTACGCACAGGGGAGGAAAGAAGAGGAATGTATCTTCTGGGTCCTTCTGTGTGCTGTTTATGGTGTGGCAAGAACTCCCCTGCCCTTCCTGGTTGTGTTACCAGCACATGCATCCAGCAGCCACACCATTGCCTATGATTCTAGAAGGAGCAAAATGGGAGTATGGTGGAGCCCAATACAGATGTGAAGCCAGGCTTCGGGGAGAGAAGGAGTGGACCGTGGGGTTTTAAAAATGATTCTTTTAGCCAAAGTATGTCATGCTGAAAGCTGTCATGGACAGAAAGGACCACGTACCTTGAATGGTGTATTATTTCACTAGCCATATGTGTTCTAAAAGTTTCTAGGCCAGATTTAGTCCCTACAGTATGGTTGTAGATGCAGACAGACTGGAGGGAAGGCAATCCCTCTGAACAGACCTAGGTACCACAGGACACTGGAAAGCTCTGAGCTATGTCTGGCTCCCAAGTCTGGCTGCAATGTTGTACGGCTGGAGGTCCCTTCCAATCTGACGACCACCAGTGAGAACATTTATCAGAATGGCTTTCTCCTTGCCAACAGTGGCTCTCCCTACCAGCTCATCATAACATAACCTTTCATCTTAAATCTCTGTGTGCGAGTGTTAACACTTTCAAAACCAAGTTTCAAAAATGAAAATAATTTTGTGAATGCCATCACAAAAACAGGGTGAATTCTTAACCCAGTCTGGTCATTTTCTTTTGGGTATAATTCCTATAATGTAGATAGCCAATCCTAAATAAACAGGTTTGGCCACAGATTATAGAACTCAAACTGTGGTTATTCCTTTCTATTATGGTTCCTTGACATAAATGAAAAAAAAAATCACCTTTCCCTGCTTGAATGAGTTTTTAAAAATAAAAAAAAAATATTTTTATATATATAAGAAATATGTGTTTGCTATCACCCCACATGAATATTTTAATTTTGATTTAGAAGATAAGAATGTAATTTCTGCTTTACAAATTATATTTAAAAGTTTATTTCCTAGAGTTAGGAGGCAAGACTGAAAGAAATATCAATACTTGTGCACAAAGTGTGTTTTTAATCTATTTTTAATTTCTGTTTCAGTCAAATCTGAAATGTTGATCTATTGTTTTTCTTTGCATTTCATTGAATCTATTCACTGCTCTGCTCACAAATGCTAATATTCCTGTGAAACACAGAGCCTGGTTCCTGCAGCTTTTGCTTCAGGCTATACAGAGTGCCATCTTCCTGCTCATTGTCCCCTAATTAGAAAAGAGCCCTAGTAATTTACCTTCATTTAAAAATAGCTATCTTTATAGTGTTATTATGGATGACTGGACATTTTCCTAGTATTCTTCTTTTTTTATGAGACAGAGGAGTCTCACTATGGTGCCCTGCATAGAGTGCAGTGGTATCAGCATAGCTCAAAGCAAAGTCCAACTCCTACACTCAAGCGATCCTTCTGCCTCAACATCTACAGTATCTGGACTACATGTACATACTAATATTCTGGCTAATTTTTCTATTTTTTTTATAGAGACTGGGTCTTGCTGTTTCTCAGGCTAATCTCTGACTGCTGGCCTCAAGCAAGCCTCCTTCCTTGGCCTCCATTGTGCTGGAATTACAGCCATAACCCACCTTACTCTGTCTCTCTCACTTTTTTTTTTTTTTTTAAGAGACAGAGACTCACTTTGTTGCTCTTGGTAGAGTGCTATGCACAGCAACCTCCAACTCTTGGGCTTAGGTGATTCTTTTGCCTCAGCCTCCTGAGTAGCTGGGACTATAGCTGGGTGCCTGCCACAATGCCTTACTAGTTATTGTTGCAATTTAGCCGGGGCCGGGTTTGGACCTGGTACCCTTGGTATATAGGGCCGGCACCCTACTCACTGAGCCACAGGCACAACCCCTCTCTCATTTCTTTTATTCTTGTCAACAACTACTAATTAGTATTTGTTAGAAAATGCCATTTCAATATTATATTTCCCATGTGCTTTTAGGATGCCTGTTTTGATTCACCCTACTCCTTGCTTTAAATCTGAGTTCTTTGGAGTACTAAACTTTTTCTTCTCAAATTTAGACATATTTTGAACATAACATGTCAGAACTGTTTTTAAATGAAGTGTTTGGTCACAGCAACGAATACTGAAGTCTTTCTATTAATGGAAATCTTTCCCCAAGGCCCACACCTTCAGCTGCTTTAAAGCTGATGGAAGGAAAACATCATTCTAGAACTTGAATTTAAAACATTTCCATACAAATTCAAACTAGACAGACAATTTTCACAGATGACACCAAATTTTACAGTTGCTTTTCTTTCCATCTTTTTTTTTTTTTAAACTTGTGTGGGATTGATGTATACATGTACGAGACTTTTTACTTCAGAGTCATCAGTTAACGTCAGAGTCATTGATTAATGGTTAATGACTCTGGATGAGAATTCTTCTACCACTTGGCAGCCACACTTCTGAGCAGGTTTGAGGATAGGGTCTAAGTACTGTGCAGCATGTGAAGGGAAAACATTAGTGGATCAGGTGATAGTTATACCAGGTGTATGCCCTGTCTGGAGCTGAACCGCACAAAACAAGAGAATAATAGATGAGAGGACTTGTTTCGGGGGGGTAAAGAGGGCAAAAGAGGTATTTGAAGTGATTATAGGAGAATTATTTCAGGATGATGTGCTATAAACAACATAATCATCTCCAGTTTCGTCCTTCAACATAATCTCTAGTTTTATCAATGAATAACAGGACTAGGCAAGCATTAAAACTGCATCAGGGGCTCGGCACTTTTAGCACAGTAATTATGCCGCCAGCCACATACACCGAAGTTGGCAGGTTCGAACCCAGCCTGGGCTCCTAGAACCACAATGGCTACTGCAACAAAAAATAGCTGGGGGTTGTGGCGGGTGCCTATAGTCCCAGCTTCTTGGGAGGCTGAGGCAAGAGAATTGCTTGAACCCAAGAGTTTGAGGTTGCTGTGAGCTGTGATGTCACAGCACTCTACCGAGGATGACATAGTAGGACTCTGTCTCAAAAAAAAAAAAAAAACTGCACCAGGCAAAGCCTAATGTTTACATGTGAGGAAGGTGCTACATCAAGGATTTTTTTCTCTTCATGTGCCATTTTTTGGAATACATATTCTTTTTGTCCATAGACTTTTCCCTCATTCTTCAAAATGCTGAGATTGATGGGAAAGGGCAGAGTTCATCATAGCTCTGCATAAAAACATTTTAAAAGATATATTTTAAATTATAAAAAAATTCAATTTTTATTAATGTCCCTTTTTTGTATTAAAAAAACAGGCACCGAGAAAAATGGATGACACCTTGGAGAAAGACTTATTTTCAGGGGGAACACTGATATAATTCTTGTGTTTGTGCATAGAGGAAGGTTGGCCTCTAAATGACTTCTCCAGAAAATGAAATTATAGAAGAAAGAGACAATAAGGTCTTTTTAGGCATGAGTGAAATCAGACATTAAAAAACAAAAATATGCATAAGAAGAACGAGACTTAGATTGCTAATCTAGTCTCTGAAGGATGGCACACCAATCACTTCACAGAGTTTCCTGGGAATTATCTAAAGAAAATATGTAGGACACTTGCTTTCCAAGAGTAAGCAGTACTGGAGTTGCTTCTTATCTGCTAGATCATGATCAGTTCTAGAAAAGCCAGGGAAAAGAAGTCATCCTGGGCATCTTTACGTCCTTTACCACCTAAAAAGTTCAAATCTAGTCATGCATCCCCTTTACTGGCATGAAACTCGTCTTCTTCATGTCACCTGCCTACTTCAAACCCTTCGGTGGATTACCTTTATCTACAATATAAAGTACAATTTGTTATATAAAATACAATTTGTTATGTGTTCTTTTGTTATTCAACTCTTAAGGAAATAAATATTCCATTCAATTTTTTCTAGCCACTTCTGCCATTGCACCCTGTATTACATCTGTGTGCTACATGTAATTCCCTGAACATGACTTCTGCACACGCTGCTCCATTGCTTGGATTCCTTGCCACCTTACTCTGTGTATGCCTATCACCCCCTTACTTGATTTCTGAAAATCAGCCCAAAATCACCTTCAGAAAAAGCTGTATGTTCGTGAGAATGTAGATATAGCTTCTAGTCACCGTAGATGCTTTTATTGTTCCGCTCTTGTTTGTCTTGTCTTTTTGACCATCCATCCCTCACGTTGTAAGCACTTGCAGGGAAAACTCTCAGCTTTATTCATCTTTCACACCAATATTTAGCTTCATGTCTGGTGCACAAGATTTACAAGAAAATTTTTGTACAAAGAGTGAATGGATAAATCTAGAAGACATCATTAAGACAAAAATTGTTTCTGGAAACTATTAAGTCTGTCACATTTAGTTTGGAAAATGGTCAGTTTTGGATTTAGAGACATCTTCAAAGCAGGTGTGGAAGTCTGTCCTTCACCGTGGAGAACAATTTTTACGTAATCCATAACTACCTTAGCTATTACCAACGGGGACAGTAAAGTTGGTATTGATGAATAAGAGTTTTTTGTCCCAAACCATTAGTGTTGCCTGGAGTGTTTTGGGGAGAAACCAGTAAATAAATATTTTGACTGATAACTTAATTTTTAGTTTTCTAAGCGTTTTCAAGATATAAACTCATTAAAGTATTAAAGATTGACACTTTAGGTAGTATTTTCTGCAAAGCACTGAACCAACTTGCAGAATTCCTGACCTAAATAGGGTGGTTCATAGAAGTAGGAAAGATAGGTAAGTGTGTATGAGAAGTGAAGACAGTTCATAATGAAAAGAAGAGCATTAAGAGATGACTTATTCATCTTGCATTTTCAGCACCTAGCACAGGGCTTGATACTCGGTAGATGCTCAATATAGTTTTGTTGAATAATTGAATGACTGAGTGAATGAACAAGCCAGGCAGACAGAAGGAGGGAGATATAAAGAGCTGCTATATTTGGGTAAGTTTTTAGTAGAAGAAGATCACAGAATGGAAAATGTTCTACTCTGATCATGAATAAAAAAGCAGAGAAATAGATGAAGTATTAGCAGAAAGAGAAAAGAAAAAATTTAGATTTTTAAAAAAGCTTTATGTAGATGTAATTTGTTATAAAATTCACCAATTTTATGTGTACATTTTGATGGCATTTTATTAAATTTAGGGTTGTTCAACCAAAGACACAGTCTTGTTTTATAACATTTTAATCACTTCAGAAAGTTCCCTCAAGCCATTGAGCATTGGCTCCTATCACGAGTCCCAGGCAAAAATTGATCTGTTCTATACCTCTATAGTTCTGCCTTTTATAGAAATTTCATCCAAATGTAATGATACCTTGTGTAGTCTTTTCTGTGTGGTTTCTTTCAGTTAGTGTGATGTTTTTGAAATTTCATAGCATTGCATGTATCCATGATTCATTCCATTTCTGTTGCTGATCAGTATTTTATCACATGAATTTACCATATTTTGCTTTACCCTTCACCTTTTCACAGACATATGGATTGTTCCCAGTGATTTTTACTAATGGATAATGCTTCTGTGAACTTTTACATACAGGTCTTTGTGCGGACATATAGTTCCAATTTACTTGGGAAAGGCAATAGGTATTATTTAGGAAATTCAAAACTATTTTCCGCATTGCAATTTCATATCTAAAGTGAGTTGGGTGGTTTCTTTCCCCTCCCCAAAGTGAGATAGGAACAGGAAGTTGAGGATAGTTGGTCATTATTTTTGAAGCTGTTTTCTCTTCATATGTATCGACTAAGTAATTAAATTTAACTCGAGTCAATTGAAATTGCTTTGTCTAAACTTGGAAATAGAGATTTGAGAGTCATTATGGTTTTTGTTTCTTTCTCCAACTGAAGCAAAGCACACTAAGAAAATCCCTAAGAGCAAAAGTGTACCAAGGCTTGTGTTGCTATCAGTGTGCAAACTTTTACATTAGAGTATATTTCCATTTGATAAATCTGATAACTGTCTTATGATATGAAAGTGTACCTTGTTTGAACCTTACACTTCCTTTCTTTATATCACATGTCAAGTATTTTTATATTACTCATGTTTTACACTTCAATTGTACTATTGCCTTTTAATAATTTCAGAGAGGAAGGCCATATGGTAATACAACCTAATTTATATTAATATTGATCATCTGTAATGAAGAGAATTTTTTTACTACTAGTCCATATAATCAAATGTAACATGATGTTATTTTCATAAGTTACCAAAAGCTTCAGTTTGTGAAACTAGATAGTTTTACTACTCTCACTTAAAAAGTCATTTTTTGTTAATTTCAATAATCATAACGTCGCTTCTGAATATCCAGTGTACAACTTGGGTTGGATTTTACAATGAGACAAAAATGATCAACTCTTGAAACTGCAAAGGAGTTTCAGCTGCAAACCAATACTGTTTGGTTAGTGGCAAAAGTAGTTCATGATTCATACTAAGCACTGCATATATGTGGGCATTCATATGCGTAAGAACCGTTAATGTTTCCCAGGTTTTGAAATTCCTTAACGCCATGAAATCAAAAGCATTGCTAAAAGCTTCCTAAATAAAATGGCTGCTTTTGGTTTGAGAATTTCTTCTCTTCAATCATTCTAGTTACACAAGGTTTGTATTTCATTTGTTATAGGCAGACTATAGGAAGAAAAAGAAAGGGGTTGAAAATAAAAACCAGGAACCAAAAACTAGAAGAGAAAAAAAAAAAAAAAGGAAAAAGAAAGAAAAGGAAACAACAGCTAACTTCTTGTTAGCAACACCCAACAGCTCTCCTGGAGCTCTCTGTTGAAGGGCATGCTCATGGGCAAAGGAGAGGCAGGTAGGACAGGAGATGTGAGCCGTGCAGTCACACACCTGCTCATCAACCATGACGCCAGGAGCAGCGTTCCTCCCCTCATGGCAGCGTCCATCAGTAAGTAAGTGGGTCGGAGTCCCCATTCTGGTGTGCCTGAGAAAGTCTTGTATTTGTTCTTTGGTTGTCTCACCTTCCTTTCCCTCTCTGAGACCAGAAGTAATCAAATAGTGGGGTCTGGAAGTCTGCATGTCCACTAGACATTTACGTTTCTCTTTACAACTCAAGAACAAACCTGTCTGTCCCAAAAATACTTTAAGGTGAGTCAGGCAGTGGAATGACGTCACCATTGTCCAAAGGGAAACTCACTTATGTTAAAAAAAAAAAGTAAAGATTAATGGGTTACACTGTGCATTATATAAAAATAAGGCCTTTGCTATTTTTAAAGTCAGCGATCTGAAGTCAAGACCAAAATAATTTTGACTCAATGACTTTGGCAAGTGACTCTACAAAAGTAAAACAGAGACTCAGAGAGGTTAACTGAGGTAATAGTCTGCTTAGAACCAACATTTCTGAGATGCCTGTGTCACCTCAGCATCGAGTCAGTTGTCCCTCTAACTACATTCTTGTTTACACCTATACCTTCTTTATAACACTTAGAGCTAGAATTTTCAATAGTCCAAATTTCACAGGAGATACAAAGAAGACACAGTCTTATTATTTCTCATAGCCCCAACTTTAAACGTGGCTTTTTCCATCCAGTAATGTCTCCTCAAATCCTGTAGCTGCCTAATTACTTTAAGGTATTGAAATAAAAAATCAGTCCAGTCAAATTTAAAATTACAAATTTATATCCAATGTAACTAACACTCTCTTCTCTCCAGCTCAGGTTTGACCTACGATTTGAGTGAGGTGGGAGTGGGGAGCTTCCCTGCTACTTAACTCCTCTGTTCTCATCATTAATTAGGTTTTGTGTCCAAGCAGGCCAGAGGAATTACCCACAGGGGTCATTAGTTCTGTTTCTTTAATTGATGCTTCTGTAGACTGGTAATCCTTGTGTTCCCCTAAAAATCTTCAACTGGCCAAAGACACATTTGTGTGGCAAAGTGCTGATTGAACTTTTAGGGGTATATGTGTGGAACCATTAGTAACCTCCCCATTGCACTGTTTCTTAACAGGGAGATCTGCTCTGGCAAGACTTTTTCTGACCCCTCCTTGCCTCACCATAGCCTCTAGCTGCTGCAGTATCTCTGCTCAGGTGCTAGCTTTTCTAGGTCTGGTATCAGCATGCCAATTTCAGCCCAGCTCCTGCTTAGTCCGTAAGAAAAGCACCAATCCTCATTAGCCTGATCCTGAGGTGACTGGCATAGCACTATGCAACATTTTAATTCACATCTTATTGCAATTGCCTGATGGCTGATTTCCACATCATTACCTTGAAAGGATCTTGAGGATAGAGGGGGAAAGAGCTGTGCTTAAATCTGAATTTTTAAAACTTAGCTTAGTGCCCAGTACAGAGCAGGGTTCATTAAATAGCTGTCAAATTATTGAATAGATAAGTTAACAAATGTATTTTTATAATGAAGAAAATGTCAGGATATTGGTGATGTTGTAAAGGAAGAGTATAAAAGTAGAAGTGTATTAACCAAGTCTTTTCCTATTATAGTATAATATTTTTAAAATTCCAAATACGAAATCCTATCACTGAATCCACACTTCAGATAAATTAGGCATTATTTGTTCCATAAGTATGGTCCTTTAAAGCACTGATCAAAATTTGGGAAAAGTGACTGGAACAGACAGATTCTGGATCAGCCCGATCAAGTTATCACTTCATTTAAAGAAGCACAAATTGTTCCTTATAACCGGTTGAGTAGCATGTCCATGGGGTCAGACCCTTGCTTGGTCCTTATTGCATTTCATCTGCTTCATTCTCTGAGTATAGTTTCTACATGTGAGTCTTCTGGACAGCCTACCTTTCTTGTCTCCTTGTTTTTATTTGTTTGTTTATTTGTTTTGTCTAAGTAAAGTAGCATAGAAAAGAGATAAAGGAGCAATTTCACTTTTGACTTCACAAAAATACATTCTTATTGCGGTAATTTTCTTTTTTTTCTTTTTTGGGGGGGTTATGTATTAATTTTATTTATTTTATTAAATCATAGCTATGTACATTAGTGCAATCATGAGGTACAATGTGCTGGCTTCATATACAATCTGAAATATTTTCATCCATTTCTAACCTATTGGTTTATTTTTTTAAAGAAAAGTAAAAAAATTAAAACTTAATTTTTACATTACTTTTATGCAGTTTTTCCTTAAACATTCTTATGTTCTAATTTCCACCCTCAGATTGTCTCTTTAATAATAAAAAAATGTACAGGCAACTCTCTTGGTTAACAAAAGTTCTTAAAATCTACCGTTAAATATCAATGGAAACAAAAACGAGGGACTCAGGAGACCTAATATCTTGGTAGCTGAGATCACTCGGATCAGGTCTTTCCTCCCTCTCTTCCTGATGGGGCAATCCGAACGAATGCAGCTTTTGCGTCTTTGTTTTGTAACCAATAAAGTGAGGAAAATAATACTACTTACCACAGAGTTTCTTTAAATAGAGCTACGGACCAACCTACTTCACCAACAGATAACAGGCTCTGGATTATAGAGTTTTTAATTAAGGTATTCATTTGTTTGGTTTAGGCCCTCGATGTTCCCAACTTCTCATAAGAAACATCAATTTCAATTTTATTCAATTTTATTATCCTGGTTGCTTCTAGATTAGAAATCTGAGGCACAAAGAATGATTTACACATGTCCTTCCTCTGCTCGGTCCAAACATCGTGAGCCTGGAAAGGACCTGATGGTCAGTCTTTGGCTCTGACTTCAAAGGTAGAGTATTAATGTCTTTATATAGTGATCAAGGAAATGCCATGAAGGATATCTGTAACAGTATGATCAAAATATTTCTGAATGTATATGAATCGTGCCCTGTGATTGCACCAATGTACATAATTATGATTCAAT